>VXBH01005996.1:258962-269913 GCA_013400035.1 Rynchops niger | reverse complement strand
AGCAACCTGGTCTAGTGGGAGGTGTCCCCGCCCATGGCAGGGGGTTGGAACTAGATGATCTTTAAGGTCCCTTCCAACCCTAACAATTCTATGATTCTATGATTCTAACCCCACCTCACTACAACCTCAGGTAACTGTAGAGGGCGATAAGGTGTCCCCTCAGCCTCCTTGTTGTAACTAGCCTATCTAAGGTGTGTTAAGATATAGCAAATATAAATTTCAATCAACTTAAAATTCTGTGAATATCAAAAGAAAAGTGTCAATCTATACAGAATCTTTGATTACACATGATTGCAGATGGAGTTGGAATGTATTCTATTATCTTTCTAAAAGTAAAAGCAATAATTATAATCACAAATTTCTGCAATACATAGCTGATTTCTAAGCAGAAGTTAAGGCTAAGATATCTGTATTTTTCAATAATGGTAAGACAGTGAACCTTCTGTTCATAAGGAAAACAGTAAGTATATAAAACTAGGTCAGCAGTATTGTATGTCTTTCGAAATGTTAAAAAAAAAAAAAGGTAATATTTTTTTATATACTAAGAATGTAGCAAGCTTGTTAGGGGGAGTAGTGGAAAAAGTGAGAAAGAAGCTGTGTCATTTAAGTACATTGCACAAGATGTAACTATGGTGCTTACTTACCATGCTCATGTAAGAAGACAAGTGGCCTATTTCACAGCAATTTAGCTCACCTTACATCTTGTCAAGAGTGACGATGGAATTCATCTCACTTTACTTTAGCTATATAGAGGTTGAATATATCACATAAACTTATCATATAGGCTCCTTTTATAATCAGTGGCAACAGTCACACCACGAGGTGAGTTATTCTCCCAGCTTCTTTCATTCTCCTGCCTCTGTTAACTGACTGTGACTAACTGAAATGCCATGTCTAAATTCCAGAAAAATAGAATTGGATGAGATGATTCCAGCCCGCAGAAACCTCCGCATCTGTCTGTTCACCAATACTGCAATGTTATGGTCTCAAAACCGCACACAACTCTGATACCAGATTTTTCTATTGATTCTCAGCACCATTAAGATTAAAAATTATTATAGATCTATTTAATGATGATACCACCTTTAAAGTATTAGTAAAGATAATAGGTCAAATGTGCTGCAAAACACAGAAGATTAATGCTGTGAGAGATGAAGGTTGTTTCACTGCCTGTGGTTATCATTAGCAGTCATATGGACTTCCAAAGAGGCTGAAGTAGGATTCACTGAGCAATCCAGATTATGAGAAAAGCAGTAAGGTACCTTTCTAGAGGCATCCTTAGTTAATTAGTATTTGTATATGGTGAAGAAGAGAATTTGTATATGAAACTAACCCCACAGTTTTGACCTACTGCAACTTTATACATCTGACTGTTTAATTACAGACATTGAAAAGTACAGTACCCTACTTCTGAGGACATTTTAGTGGTTTGATTTCTTCACAAACTTCACATTTAAGACTGCACCTTTAATACACAATACTGTACTACTTAAAGAGTTTAAGAATAAAATTAATAAAAAATAAACATTACAGATGGTAGAGTTCTATTCAAAAATCTTCAATGTAAAAATCCTTACACTATCATGGTTTATGGGACAATGGGATGTCATATTACATCCCCTCTTTTTTTTGGACCTTGGAAGTCAACAGTCTGTCTGCTTTCACTGTAAACATCAAAGATCTAATAATTATTTTCTGGTTGATATTTGTATACCATACTATACTATAACTTCTCAGATTGGTTTTGACTAATTCACACAAGATACAGATATTGATATGAATAATATTGATTTCTACAGCCCAGGATACCTTTTTATAATTCATTACATATTGAGCATATGCAATATTAGTGGAATATCACAAATGTAAAAGCAAGGTATAATGAAACTTCCAAAAATATATTAAAATTTAAAAAAAGTGTTAAAAAAGACATTTCAAACTTCAATAAAGTAGTCATTTTAATACTTTATCCCTCCATATAAGAACTATTCTTGAAGTCTCTTATATAAGGAAAAGTTGAGCACATGTGAAATATTCATGTGCATAACACAGCAAAATTTCTTTCTGATTTCCATAAGAGAACAGTTTACCCCTTGAAATATAAATACTATAAACCTTATAATACGGCTTCTTCTTCATTGTGCAGCTGTGCTAGTTTGTATACATAACCCAGGATCCATAAATCTGAGGAAATGAGTAGGCCAGCAAAATATATTACTGAGTTTATGTGCAAAGAAAGCAAAGAGAAAAACAAGACAATCATGAATAGACAAGCAAGATAATATTTTGAAATAGTTTAAACACTACAGATGAAAATCACATGTCTTAAAGTTTGCTGACCCTCATTGGCAACATGTAGCAACAGTCTGAAGGAATGATAGGATGAACTTCTTATGATGAACAAACGGATTGCTATGTGCAAAGCCCCATAATCTGTTTAATATCAGGAGTCATTTGTAAATCAGATGTAATCACTCTGTCTATTATGCCTCCTAAATAGGTCTTCCATTGCTTGGTCAGTTACAGCTAAAGTAATAGAATTTGCAAAGACAAAAGGTTTTACGAAATCAGTGGCCAATATGAAACAGTTACAAATGAGTGTCAATGATTTTTTTTTTTTCGTTTTCAAAAATGACCAAGCCACAGTATATGCTGCTATTTGGTCATAGAAACAGATAAAATATATGTGTAAAAAATAAATATTTAATAACAAAAGGGAAGGGACACTGAATACAGAAGAAAGAAGTGGCAAAGGTTCTGTAAGAAATCAGGTTTTATCACTGCCATCATTCAGGTTTTACCAGTCCCACTACTCACAGAGTAACTTGCTTATACAATAATCAAATAAGCGGATCTTTGTGTATATGAAGTTGTCTTCTTTATCCTCTTAGGTTAAACTGTATTTGTCTTTTCTTATACGGGACCCTGCATGTCTAATATCTAATATTTTTAAGTGTCCTTTTGTTTCCCAGATAAGGGGGAAAAAAAGGGTACTTTAATTTTTTTTTTTTTCCGTTTTCTCTCATTTTGCTTACTGAGTAAGCACAAAGTAATATTGTTATCTCTAAGTAATATGTTTAATTTTTTCTTTTGTAATTTCAGTTTTGCTGAAATTCCAGATTTCATATTCTTTGTACAAGATAACATTAAGACACATTCAGAAACAGTCTTCTTTACCCCTTGTCACTGTGGGGGAAGGATCATCAAACAACATGACAACACCATGACACCGTTAAGCTTGATTTATGAAGTGGGACAAGTAGGAGAAGCTTTGTGCCAGAAAGGCTTCACACATGCACTGTCATACAAACACGTACACACATGCGCACAAACACACTTCATTTCAATTAATTAAGACCTGCCTGAGTAACCACACCAGTATGGCAGCATGTCCCAGCCTGGAAAACCACAACATCCAATCCCTCCAGTGCCCATGTCAGGATTTGTCACTGACTCTTCAAGACCTCTGTTCTATAAGCTTTGTTTGGCTGTGTGACAATGTTCCGCCAGTCTCTATGACTGAGCGGGTTTATATCCAGGTGTTGGTACAGGTTGTCAGACAAATCAGTTCACAGTGATGTCATGGTACATCTTTCCTTCCAAGTAAAGTCCTGAAGCTTCTAGGACAAGTCTTTAGTGAAGATGCTATAGCTATAGCTCAGTGCTGGTTTGAGGAATTCACCCTGTTGTTCTCTAGAAACTTTTATCTTTCCAAACTGATGTCAAGATTAACACAGGTTTTCTCACTCAGTTTTGCACTAAGCCATTAGGCCCATGCACACAACTTTGATGAAGGTTCATTTTCACGTTATTATTTTAATTGTGCCTTTGGTAGAGCTTTTGAAGAACTACCTATAAACACAGCAATATTTATTTTAAGATTCTGCAGAAATCATGTACATTTTATAGTTTAATCATGGATACATTGACATCTTGTGGCAAGCTAATGCAGGTATTCTTTACACCATTGTATCAGGACTTGAATATTTTAATATTTCAAGAAATATATGTTCATAATGTTTATACAGGTGGTTGGGGTTTTTTTATCAGACTATATTGTCTCTTGTCTCAGAGAAGATCTATAGAAACACAGCTTTGGATGAATAGTATTTTTTGCTTATGTTTCTACCATACTTCACACTGATACCAAGACTGACATTTGTAAAAAGAAAAAGAAAAGGAAAATTACAAAGAATTCTTTCTTCTTACAGGACAGAAATCTTCTAGAAATTGTGAGTGTCCTCACAGATATTATTGAGAAAATGAAATACATTTTTAAAAAACTTTTTAGTTCTCTATAGTTTGGTGGTTTTTTTTTTTTTTTAATGTTATTCATAAGGATGGAAATAATGAGCCAACAAAAAAATTCAGAAGTAGTTCTCCCAGAGCAGTTGTCTATTTGACCAGAATATATACTTTATTGAGACAATNAACACAACAAAAAACCCACCAACACACAGCTTGATTATTCAGGGCAGAACGAATGGGACTCAGCTCACATAAAATCAGACATCTATATCTGAGCTAGCCTCTCTGGGAAGGATTCAATTGCCTTAACATAAATATTTAATGTCATTTTTAATTCTCTGCAATATTTCCCCTGGCTTCCATCATGGCTTCAGCTGATCTCATCATTAAGATCCATACCTACCACCCCCATGAAGGCATTTCAGGTGCCCCAAGCATCTATACTAGCAATAGACTCCAAAGCTTAAGAAGCATCCTGACCCCTATTTTATTTTGATAGCCACCAGAAAGTAATGTTCATTTTAGAGTGATAATTCTTCTTATTTATTTATAAGTCTGGTTGAGGAGGATAGGAATAGGAGTGCCTATTTCTCTTCACTGATTATAAGTCTAGACAACTACCCCACATGTAAATTTTTATCTTAGAGCTCACTCAGGTAGGATTCAATCTGATAACAAGATTCCTAGATTTAGTTATCTATGTGCAAATCAGGCCTCTAAACTCCTGTTATAGTTAACAGGGATTTAATCAAGATAATAAACAAACTAGAGAGGGACTCAATTTATTATCTACTAAGAGCTTCTTTTGTCTGACTGAACATACCTGTCTAGTGCCATTTCCATAGCCTGTAACTATCAGTCCAGCTCTCCTGTTTCCTGTGCTATATGAGTTTGGTCCATGAGAATGTCTCGGTGTCTCATATAAAACCAGGCATCCATGCCAAGACAACTGAGTTGGGTCAAAGTCAATTTTTGGAGTTCTCTCTTCATTTGTACTGTGTGATTGTACCTACCTAGCTGGTATTGTTCCCTGTTTTACTACCAAAATAAGTTCTGTTAGGGTGCTTACCCAGCGAGGAAGAAATGGGGGTATGTATGTCTCACCCACAGAGGAAGAAGCAGCACTGAAGGACATCCTCTGTTATCTGACAACCCAAATTACTAGTTTCTTTCTGGTTCACCTTCTTAGCTTGAATCTGGATGTCCTCTGTGAACATTATCCCAAAGGCAAGACTGACAATAATGGGAAGAAAAGACTGTGCCCTGATCCAGCCACCTCTATTGCCTTGTGCTTTGGAACATTATCCTGGCAAGGTTGATGTGGATATTCACATGAAGAGGAAATGCAAGCATATTGGAGAGCAGCACCTGGCTTTAAAATAACACCTTTTTCATTCACTATATGGTATCTATTGAAAAAATAAAACTAGTTATAGGAGGAATTTATAATGTTTCTGAGTATTTTTTTCTACTATTCTAGTGGCCAGCATCTGCAGAGAAAAAACAATATCTTAAAAAACGCATAGGTTGATTATCATGGTAGAAGAAAATAATCGTAATAAAATGGCAATGGTCTCCCTAATTGCTGACACCAGGACAAATGAATCTCCTAAGTTCTGGTACTCAAATGTACACTCACTGCCCCCTGCACATGAACACCACCATCTTTGTCCCCCAAATCTCTCCTGTAGCTGGCACAGACCTGTGGTCTCCCCTGTAGCTGACTCTCATACTCCCAGTCTTTCCAGCACTTTCTGGAAGCTAGATCCTAGACCTCTTATTCTAGTCACCAGTTACTTTTTGACTGCTCAGACTTGAATTTTGCTAGTGAATTGCTCATACATACATGCATACACACAGGATGTTCCCAAGGGAAACATATGCACAGCATCGTTCGTGCAGTTGCTGGTACACAGATATATGGGCCGTTGTGACCCAAGGCCTCTTCTGCAGTTGCCAGCACTGAGACTTTCACACATATGTGTGCAGAATATAAAGCCCTATCACCCAGGAAAATAATTGGAAACGGTGTTTAATTAGAAGACAGTACAGACTGCAGGGGAAAGAACCTACATAGTTGTTCCAAGGAGAAAAAAGTCTTCAAAACTTGATTTCTGCTGCGACAGGACACCTGAAAATCTTAAAAATTAATTCCCCAATCATTCATGTCCAAAAAGAAAATATACTTTTTATAAGAATCTGTCTACTAGAGTGATAAACACTGAAGCTGTTTCCCAGGCTACAGCTTGCCATATTGATGTGATTAAGGAACAGATTATCAAAGTCTGATAAAAGTCCCTCTGCAGTCAATGAAAAATCTTTCACCAACTTCAATGTATTTTGGATCAATGCTTAATTAAATCAGTTACCTTTTCCAGCTGAAAATAAGTTACATTATCTGAAGAATTCAAAATTTGAACTGATATGGAGTTTAAAAGGTTTTGATTACAACTGAAAAAAACAGAAAGGATAATGCAGCCTTTCCTCGGGCCAAGTGACTTGTCAGGATCTTTTTTCATTTGGATATTGGGTTTTGCCATAGCTCTCCCAAAACTTATTACAAAATGACTGAATGATTTATTTGTTAATCCTGCCATTGAAATATCATCATTCTAAGACTAACATAGCAATTTTCTTTTTTTTGCATCAAATATATTAACAAAATGTCACTAACAATGATGATAAACATCAACAGGAGAAACACAAAGCAAACATTAAGGTATGTCGGTGAGGTACCATTCCATGAAATTGTTTACATTTTATTCTCAAATACACAAAGCAACCATGCTTCACAAAGATGCTCAAATGAGGTATTTCAAATTTCCACTTTAGAAGTTTATGAGGTTTCTTAAAACATTCAGCAAGAAATGTCCAATGGGTTCCTTTCTTGTTCAGCTCTTCTTCAGCCAGAAAATGCAATACAAAATTGAATGTCTGAATTACCTAAAAAGCAGAGGCAAAATTATGAAGAAAAGCAGAACTGGAATAACAATATAATAGAAGGTAGTATTTGTTAGAAAAGGGAAGGGAAGGGAAGGGAAAAAAACTTGTTTTGCCTTACTGCTTAAAAATAGGTCAGCAATCTTAGCAAGTGATTTCCTGAGTCATCCAAACATCTAAACTGTATCTTCTGCTTATGACTATGAGTTGTATTTGTGGTTTATGTCTCATCCCCTGGAAGATTTTCCAGGTCTATATGATATCATAAAAGCCATCCTTTGACCAATACAGCAGTAGTTTTTTACTTTTCTTTCTTAAGTATGCATGAAAAAGAAACCCAGAATTCACTTCTAACAAGTTCCAAGTAAAAACTCCATCTGTCTTGTCTTCAAAAGAATTTCACGTCAACTTAGTTTTAGCGATAATATTAGAAGGATATATATTACACATGGAGAAAGATAAGGAGGAGTAATTGTAATCTAAAGCTTTTTTGCAGAAACATGTTATTACTGAGCTCTGACAAGGAACCTGAAGCTGTTAAAAGTCTATTCTTTGGTCTGTTAACATACTTATTTAAGCATTGTTATGAAAAATAATTTGGGAGTGTATCAAAAAAACAAGTATAGTTATTACAAGAGTTTTATTAATAAAGCAACTCTAAATCAGGTGCTATTTCTTTCCACTAACTATCAGTGAAAAAAGATTTTAAAAGTAGATGTTACCCCCTCTTTTACTGTCTCCGTACTTTAACAATTGCATGGAATAACATCCCTGTTATTCTAAAATTGGGAAATGACCACTAAAGGCATTTTTAAAATGGTGTTATTCTCAGATTTCACCTTACTTTAGGTTCCTTTTTCTGTTTTTCAGATATGTGCTTTTCTTATTATTGTACAATCTCCCATTTCAACCTTTTCTACTTTTTCTCCCTTTTCTCTCTGGGAATGAAGATTGGTCTCTAAATTCTTGGGAAATAAGCACATTAATAATGATTCAGTATGAATGAATAAGAAAAAATAAAGCTACCTTAAATTGTTTTCTTCCCTAATCCTTCAGAATAGCTGAATCTCTTTGGTATTAATGTTATCCATGGAAATGTCCAAATTTATCTCTGTAAATTACGTGTTCTGTGCTTATTACACCTTTAAGAAGACAGGTTAAAAAATAATCTTAAATTAATTTTAAAATCTTCTGAAATTTTTCCATTTTACTTCCATATATTTTTATGAATAATGGCATAGTCTAAGCAAAAAATCTTAAGTCTAACCAAATAACATGAGAGAGAATATAGTCTTAAAGTCTACATGATATTTAAATTTCAAAAAGTTCTCAGGCACGTTAAAGTAAAAGACAGTCACATACATGGAAAGCCAAGTCATATATATTTTTTTTTGTTGCTGCAAAAAGCCAGAGAGTAAAATCTTGGTCCAGATTAAAGTATTTATCAAACAAGAATGACATTGTCTTTTACCCAAGGAAAAAAAGATAAAAGATAAGCCAGTTTTTCCCATCAGTGATGATAATGCAGCAGAATTCATGAATACAGTTTACAGGATTCTCGTTCATTTTAAGTAAGGCCAGGGTTACAAACATGGCAAGTATGCCTGAATTGAAAGTGATAATAGATCAGACCTTACCAACAACTGTACAATAGTTTTAACTTCCATGTCCTGGCAATCGTATTGTTCATTTTCACAGCTCCCTGGCTATTAGAGTTTGAAAAGTAATCCACTTAGCCTGAGGTTGGGACAGGTGACATCAAGTATTCCGATTTCTGTGCATACTGATTCTCTACCTGAGAAACAGTGATCATGTATTTGAAAGGAAAGTGGTTCTAGTTTCTTCCCAAATTCAACTTTGTACAGAAATGACATTCACAAAAAATATGTGATTTTTCTTTCAGGGTTATGTCGCTCAATAGCTGTTTTTTGTTTTGGTTTGGTTTGGGTTTTATTGTTTTCTCTTTTTATATTAATATTTTTTAGTCCTTCAAATAAAACTGAGAAGTATGTAGTAGCAATGACAAAGTGAGATCAGATGCCAGAAACTCTTTACTACCTGCCTCTCCTCAGCTTTTACTTTTATCTCTCTCCTCTATATTTAGAAGAACTTTCTTTAGGAGAAGACTTTTCTAATAAGTGGACATATTTCAAGAGATCTATTGGTTTCTTCTGCTCTTTAATAGGGTTTTCTTGTTCCTTCTTACCACTTGTTTTGAGACACAAGTGTAACTCACTCTCTGGTACTTAAGGTTCTATTACTGAGAGAGAGAGAGGAGGAGACACAGAGACAGCTTGCCATCTCTCTAATCCTCTAAGCAATCTATTGCTTTTCTAGGCCTCTCAGGAAATACGTGTTGCCCAAACCAGAACAGAGAAAAGACAGTATTCAGGCCTATAATTTCCTTTTTTTCTTAGTTCTATGCTTGCACAATGCAATGGACAACATAAAAATCAAGCCACCCCAAACCCAGAAACCTCCGTGTGGGAATTTATTTTCTTAGAGTTTGTCAGTTTCCATGAAATCTAATAAGGTTCTTATCTTCATTGGAAATTAATATCTTAACTGTCCATTTCCTTCCCTTTGTGCTTTGTCTCCAACCAAGATTTGGTTGATTGATTGACTTCTCATCAATCACAGTCTGTTCTAGATTGAACCAATTAAACCTCCATCAATCATGAGATATGAGGTTAAGAAATTGTTACACTTACTAATGAACTGAACCACATTGTTATCCTTTTTACCCTTTGCTCAGTTAAAAGGGAAAAGGGAGAATTTTACAGTAAATTTACCATTCCTACATTTCTACTGCTACCAATTTCAGTTTGGTCAATGTTTTCTTTCTCTGCAGAAATTGTCTTTCTTGTGATATGTTTGGCAAAGGCTTTGTTTGATTGACAGTTTTTCAGTTAATTTTAGTGCAAGTAGGAGAGAACCTGTTTCTAACCTATGTCAAAAAGGGACAGTCCAAGTAAAAGCAGTGACCCAGTACTGACCAAATTTGATTTGGTGGTGGGACGATACTTGGGGAGAAGACATGTAGAGAGAATTGCATTTGTAGGTGTTTAATTAATTTAACCATTAACTGAAAAACCTTAGACACTTGTAGAAAAGAAAGACATGTATGGGGCAGCAGACTGGCTCCCCAGTGTTCATGGGAAAAAAACCCAAACACCTCAGAAGACCCAGGCATTGGGGAATTAATGGGGAAAGAAGAAGACTTCCCTTGGGTTGAGGAGGATCAAGTGAGGGATCAATTAGATATTCACAAGTCCATGGGCCCCAATGGGATGCACCTGAGAGTGCTGAGGGAGCTGGCGGAAGTCATTGCTGGGCCACTCTCCGTCATCTTTGAAAGGTCCTGGAGAACAGGGGAGGTGCCTGAGCACTGGAGGAAAGCCAATGTCACTCCAGTCTTCAAAAAAGGCAAGAGGGAGGAACTGGGGAACTACAGGCCGGTCAGCCTCACCTCCATCCCTGGAAAGATGATGGAACAGCTCATTCTGGGTGTCATCTCAAGGCATGTGGAGGAAAAGAAAGCTATCAGAAGTACTCAACATGGATTCACCAAGGGGAAATCATGTCTGACTAATCTGATAGCCTTCTATGATAGCATGACTAGATGGATAGATGAGGGGAGGGCAGCAAATGTGGTCTACCTTGACTTCAGCAAGGCATTTGACACGGTCTCCCACAGCATCCTCATAGGGAAGCTTAGGAAGAGTGGGCTAGATGAATGGACAGTAAGGTGGATTGAAAACTG
>VXBH01005996.1:241294-252158 GCA_013400035.1 Rynchops niger | reverse complement strand
AAAACAAAACAAAACAACAACCAAACAAACCCAACAAATCCAAAACACAATATCACAAAATATTTGAGATTGGAAGGGACATCTGAAAATTGGCTTGTCCAACCCCCCAGCTCAAAGCAGGGTCAGCTACGGCAGGCTGCCAAGTACCACGTATCAGTCAGTTTCTGAATATTTCCAAGGATGGAGGCTCCACATTCTCTGTGGAAAAGTTGCCCCAGTGTTTGACACCCTAAATAAGAAAAAAGCTTTTTTAAAAATGTTTAAACAGAATTTCTTGTATTTTTAGTTTGTGCCCTTTGCCTCCTGTCTTTTCACTGGATACCAATGAGAAGAGACTGTTTCTGTCTTCTTAACTTCCCCCTTTCAGTATTTACAAACACTATCAAGTTCCCCCTAGCCTTCTCTTCTACATCCAGAAAAATTCCAATGCTCTCAACCTTTTCTCCTAGGTCAGAATGCTAGTACCTTAAAATGATCAGCAATAATTCTTTAAGGCAATTCAATGTATCCTTTTACAAACAAAACCAATTTAATTTTCAGATACCAACTATTTCCACTGATGGAGCTACCAGTGCTTCGAAGCGTTGTATCTGTCAGGAACAAATTAATATTAAAAGTCAGGTAAAAATATTAATTGTAAATTTATTCCACAGCAAGCATATTGCATATTTAGATGTATATATATGTAAAAAATAAATATACGAAATAATAAAATACTAAAAAATTCCTCTAGATGTATTATTCATTATCAAAACACACAACTATTATTTACTAATATTTTCTTCTGGTGAATCTAAGATTTTATACTGCATACCCTCCATCTGAATGGAATTTGTTACAAATTATGATATCATTAAAAGGAAATCTTTACCACACTGAAATCACATGAGATATGGATGAACCCAGACATTCACCATGAGAATTTTCATTTGAAATTGGAAAATTGTATTTTGCTGAATAATAAATCAAAAAGGTGGAATGTTCCAAACTGTGAGGGCAATATAGCTGTTATTAGTACCATGTAGTAATAAATAACAAGCTACTAATCTACTGTGTCTGATATAAATCAAGACAGTTAATACGTTTTTTTTTTTTAAGCAGTCAGTTACATTATGAAATCATACTTTTGAAGTGCATGATAAAAAAAAAAACATTTAATTGACATAGAATTTAGTTTAAAATTTTTCAAAATATTTTGAAAGCTGCCTTTGTAATGAACCTGCTGCTTAATTTAGGAAAATATTTTTGCAACTGCAATTTTTCTGCTACACTTAACATTTTTTTTTTGTTGTTGTTTCATTTTCTCTAGTTATGCCTTCTCCATTTTCATGCACATTATATAAACAATGCATCTTCTCTGCTTTTCAGTAGACAACAAAAATAAACCAGGTGCAATCACTACAAAATTAAACGATTTATATTATTTTCTATAATTGATCACATCTCCTTGTCGCCTTCCCAGAGTTATATCCTCTGCACTCTGTTAAGCAACACAGAAGAAAGCCTGTAGCACCAGATTGTCTCCATATAAGCAGGTTTTCATTTCACTGAAATTAACCCTTAGTCTAGTCATCGCAACCTTCTTGCCCAATCAAAATTCCTGTGCAATTAATCTTACTGCTGCTGCTTCTTCTCTGGGGGATCTTGTAACTGACATTTCCTTGTCTTGTATTTTTTCAGTGATTCTTTGGATGCTTTCCCTTATGTTTTTTCTTCCTTCTTGTTAGTATTCCCTACATATTTTCTTTTCCACTTCTTCAGCACCACCATGTGACATCCACTTCACTTATATATCTCTATGGATGATGCTACCAAGTGCCTTCCTCCTCATTCAGCTTGCTTCCTTTTTATACATTTTCATACTTTTCCAGATTCAGTAGCATCTCCATATGAACGTTCTTCAGCTTCCTCAGGTAAGTAACCCAAGTTCTCATTAGGGAGCTACTCACATACAGCCTGAGAATTCACCTTATGATTCATTCAAACGAAAATCAATATTAACCTTTTCTTTATTTCTTGGCATTCTGTAATTCAAAATAAACACTCTGAAAATCTTGGCATTTTACTTTCTGTAGTGGCTGAATTACTGTGGCTTTTATTCTCCATTCTCACCAATTGTGTGAAATATCAGGAATGGATTTACATTCAGAAATGAACAACAAATTTGAGATTAACCTTCTTTCATTCTGTATACTCAAAATCCCACAGCTGGGGGATGCCCTGAGATCAGGGAAAACCCAGGCCTGGAAGCCTTGAAAACTTTATGCCAATGTTAAATGTTATTGATAATTTTTTTGGATTATTTTTTCCTGTATGCAGGTGAATATGTCCAATTTTTTCACACTGTTGATGCTACACAAATGTAATTTACAAACACAAAATATCAATAAAAAGTAACATCTATTAAGTTGTCAAGAGTTAGTTACAAAAAGATTTAGAACAGCATATCTTGTTCTAAAATGTAACTTGATGGACATATAATGGCATAATACAAAGGCATGATAAAATAAAACAACCTCTATGAAAAATGATACTTTTTATACAATAAACTTGAAAATTTACAAATAAAATGTTCATATCATTTAAATGGCCATCTTTATCAAATATGTTGTATTTAAGACAGATAACACAGAATCTGTTTTCTTTTATTTTCTTCCTAATATTTAGACATAAAATATTACTTTATTCTCTTAGGCTGAAACCACTCTGTGAAGCAAAGTCTCATGAAAAGGACTCTGCATAACTTCCATCATAAGTAGCTATTTCTTAGGACCTGTTAATTTTTTTCAACCTGTGAATGATCCAAGAAAAAATAGGCCAGTTGTCAGCATACTTTGATTCCCTGTCTTCTACTTCTAATGCAGCAATTATAGCAACCTATATATGGTTTTCTCCTAGTTACTGAACAAAGTGGTAACCAATGGGTTTGGCCTATTTGACTTTTTAGTATTTCAAAATTATTTCAGAATTATTTTATTCTCACACTTGAACAGCAAATGCATTCATGTGTTCATGCATTCCCTTCCAAGTGAGTTTTTCCTCTCAATGCAACATATGAGTAATAGGCCTATACTATAATTTTCTCCATAATCATTCTATACTCACTCCACACCCATCATTCTAATTGAACTTCATTTTCATTTGGTTTGTAAGACTATGCATCCCTTTTTCAAGTTTAAGAAAACTTGGATATTAAGCTACAATGTCTATTATCTTTGTCTCTAACTACAAAAGAAGCTATCATGTCCATAAAATAGTAATGTTTCATTTTTATCCACTGTTGTGTTATTACAGATACTAAGACATTCTGATGAGAAAGTATCTGAGTATATGTAGCTTGCAGTTCTGTATTTCTGAAAAAAATATTAATTTATACTATTGCAAAACAAGATCTGAATTCAAGGGAAAAACACCATAAACAATATATTAGATAAAAGGTAACTAGAAGGTGTGTGATGAAGTACTATATTTTTAAGTACAACTTTATTATCTATTTTCATAAATTGCCTGGAAGTACTAAAGAGCTTGTTTTGATACTTATATAGGTTGTTACACTGCAAGGAATGTAACTAAATTCAATGCCATATATATGCAGAAGAATGTTCATAATCCATAAAGATGATATGATTCTGATTATCGTACTACTAACACAAAAGTGAGATTGTAGTGAAACAGGAAAAAAGTTATTAAGAAATCTCTGAAAAAAATAATAAAAAAGAATTATATAGACTTTACTTGGCTGAAAGACTGAGAACTACATCAGCAAGTCTGACTTTTGGTTTAGCTATCCAATAAAATTTCTTTTCAAAATAGAATGAACAATGCACAATAATTTTTTTTCATCACTGAAATATAAAACATGGAATATAATTTCATTGACAGGCAGTGATCTACTTGAGCCAAAATGTAATGTAGCTTGTACCTCCGTATTCCATTATGGATTTTCTTTTATTGTTCCCCTTCTCCAATTAGCAAAGTGTGCAACACTGGTTTTATATCTTCAGTCACTTTCACACATATTCTTGTACAGACTGCTATCTGTTCTGTTTACAAATGAAAAAAAAAAAAAGAGTTAATCTTTAAAAAAAAACAGGACAGTTTCCCGTTGTTGTCCAACAGTATGGTGGTTACATAGCGACACAAGTTCTATCAGTGTTGCATGCATAATTCCACTGATCCAAACTTATGTATACTAGCTGCTTATAGAATTATTTCCTTCACCTGTTCATAAAACCTTCGATAACAATCCTTTGAAATATCTTGACTTGTCCAGCCAGGTATAAATTCAGTCCTGCAACAAGACTCTAGTTACAAATTATTTTCTTCACACTTTTTAGTACTGAAGTATCAAATATTCCCTTTCCTTGCCTTTGTGTTTTGTGGTTCATAAATAAGAATTATTTATTTCAAAGTTTTTAATGATAAATTTTAGGATCAGTTCAGTGCAAAGATTTTCAAAATTCTATCTCAGTAAAAATCTGAGTAAAAAGAAGATCAGCTTGGAGTTTACATTGAGCTAAATGAATATAGTATTAAGCCATTTGTTTTAAGTTGCTTCAGAGCCACAATATTAACAGATGAATATTAATTATTCTGAACACAGTAAGATATCACTAAAAATTGCATCCTTGACTTTAGATTTAACACTAACTCTAGCTTTATGTGTCTGAAAGGCTGACTTCTGAATCTGATAAAGTTATATAAGGATTTTTATTGCAAAAGAAGGAAATAGCTACTTCTAGATAATAATCTGATCCACCTAGTATAGCTTGTCATATGATAGAATGGATTTCCTTTTGAATGTATGTATTTGCCTCCACAGATTATAATAAGAATTTTGAGCTACTAGCTCAGACTTTGAGATCCAACTTGAAGGTACCTTATTTGAGGCAGATGAATCTTACATGATTTTAGCAAGAAAAAACCGGTAAGCAGTCAAGATGCTCAGTCCTTGTGAAAATCAGTCAGCTACTTATTTACAGATGGAAAGTTACTACAGAGCTTCTATTTTTGAAAATGCCCTAGTGTCAATTAAGTAGTGCAAGATTTAGGTCAAATATTTCCATGTCTGTTGCACTCCTCAGTGGAGTACAGTCTCAGAGATTTTTCAAGATACAGTCACTCAGGAAGAAAACATGTATTTCTTGGGTATAGTACCCTAGCTATACAACTTGGTGGTAAGGGAAGGATGAAACACATTATCTGGCTTTACTTTCTGTATGCTGTAATTTGTTCAGACATAGACAAGCAAGTCAAATGAATCAAACCCATTCAAAACAGAGGAGGAGAAGTATATAATGTATTGTATTAATATGCAATGGGCAAAAAGTAGAATATAAGTTCTGAACTTCATGAGAGATAACTTTGTTGTCTTCAAAGACCTACTTGGAGGAATCCCATGGGCTAAGGCTTTAGAAGGAAGTGCGGTGCAAGAGAGCTGGTTAATATTTAAGCACTACTTCCTCCATGTTCAAGATCGGCACATCCCTAGGAACAAGAAATCAGGCAAGGCAAAGGAGGCAGGAAACCTGCATGGATGAGCAAGTTGCTTCTGGAAAAACTCAAATGGAAGAAGGAAATTTACAGAATGTGGAAAAAGGGACTGTCAACTTGGGAGAAAAAGAAAGGTATCAGAAGTAGTTGACACGGATTCACCAAGGGGAAATCATGCTTGGCCAATATGATAGCCTCCTATGATGGCATGACTGGCTGGGTGGATAAGGGGAGAGCAGTGGAAGTTGTCTACCTTGACTTCAACAAGGCTTTTGACACTGTCTCCCATAACATCCTCATAGGTAAGCTCACGAAGTGTGGGTCGGATGACTGGACAGTGAGGTGGATTGGGAAGTGGCTGAATGAAAGAGCTCAGAGTGTTGTGGTCAGCAGCACAGACTAGTTGAAGTCCTCTAACTAGCAGTGTTCCCCAGGGATCGGTACTGGGTCTAGTCTTGTTCAACATACTCATCAACAACCTGAATTAGGGGACAGAGTGTACCCTCAGCAAGTTTTCTGATGATGCAAAACTGGGAGGACTGGCTGACACACCAGAAGACTGTGATGACATTCAGCAAGACCTGGGCAGGCTAGAGAGGTGGGTGTAGAGGAACATAATGAAATTCAACGAAGGCAAGTGTAGGGTCCTGCTCCTAGGGAGGGATGACCCCATACACCAGTACAGGTTAAGGGTTGACCTGCTGGAAAGCAGGTCTGCAGAGAGGGACCTGGGAGTCCTAGTGGACAACAAGTTGACCATGAGTCAGAAATATGCCCTTGTGGTCAAAAAGGCCAATGGTCTCCTGGGGTGCATTAAAAAGAGTATGGCCAGCAGGTTGAGGGAGGTCATCCTCCCCCTCTACTCTGCTCTGGTGAGGCCACATCTGGAGTACTGTGTCCAGTTCTGGGCTCCGCAGTTCAAGAAAGACAAGGAACTGCTGGAGAGAGTCCAGTGGAGGGCTACAAAGATAATGAAGGGCCTGGAGCGCTTCTCTTATGAGGAAAGGCTGAGAGACCTAGGGCTGTTTAGCCTGGGGAAGAGAAGACTGAGAAGGGATCTCATCAGTACTTATAAATATCTAAAAAGCGGGTGTCAAGAGGATGGGGCCAGGCTCTTTTCAGGGGATTCCGGCTACAGGACAAGGGGCAGTGGGCACAAGCTGGAACACAGGAAGTTCCATGTCAGCATGAGGAAAAACTTCTTTCCTTTGAGGGTGGCAGAGCACTGGAACAGGCTGCCCAGAGAGGTTGTGGAATCTCCCTCTCTGGAGACATTCAAAACCCACCTGGATGCGTTCCTGTGCAGCTTGCTCTTGGTGAACCTTCTTTGGCAGGGGGGTTGGACTAGATGATCTCCGAAGGTCCCTTCCAATCCCTACCTTTCTGTGATTTTGTGATTCTGTGATTGATTTAGCAAGAAAGTCTTGAATGCAGTAGCAACACATTTCTTAACTAAGGACCATCATATTTGATCTTGTTACTTATCCGTTAGTAAATAAATAAAAAACTAAACCCCAAAAGAAACAAAGACTTTTAAGGTAGGATTCAGACTGAGATTGCTATAGCTGAATTTCATTTTTTATGTGTAGATACAGAAACTAAGTTTAAGCTACTACATCTGACATGCTCTTATCCAGAAATAGCGTTAGACATGAGAGTTCTATTTGTAATTAGTGGAGATTTAGTTATTAGTCATTTAGTGACATTTTACATGCCACAGAATACCAAAGACATCATTTTTAAGGGCTGGCCAACATGATTCAAAACTAAATGGAGCCAACTCTCCTTCTGGACACTCAATGTAGCTTCCTAATTCTTGAAATAAACTCCACACCAATATCTGAATCATTTGTTTAAAAGACTGTTTTTGTCTTGCCTAGTTTTCCTGATTCCCTTGTTCATTTTCAGAAGACACCAAACATTCTTAGTTTATAAGGTGGGTCCTCCACTTTCTATTTTACTTACACCTGTGAACTCTTGCCTCATTATGGTTAGGATTTACAAAACATTTAAAATAGAAATCTTATATATCTGATCCTGGCTTTTAAATATCGTGTATCAGGGAACAATTTGTACATGACAAAATACATACAGTAGTTACTCGATTAGAGGTGAGTACCCAGAAAAGAAGGAAAGAGCAGAAATGTCCTTCATCCCCATAGTGTTCCTAAACCAAATAAGGCATCCATAGATTTCACATGTCCCTAGATAATGTAAGTACTGAAGTTTTGTGGTTTTTTTTTGTGTTGTGGGGTTTGTTTGTTTGTTTGTTTGTTTGTTTTTTATTTTCAGATTTGTACTTAAGCACTCAAATAGGAGAGAGTAGACTCATATGTTTTGGGTTTTTTTCATAGAATTAGCTGAAAGTATTTTAAATGTGCACTCTAACACTTTAAAAATAACAAACATTGAACACCAAGTCTTATAGAACAATTTTTTACAGCTTTATTTTAGACATAAAAAACATTAAAAAATTAAGCTTATAACCTAACATAATAAATAGCAACATTCTACTGACAACTTCATTATACTTTATTGCTACTAATGAATTATTACGTTAGCTGTGACAGGCAGGAACAGAGAATTGCATAAATGGACACACAGAGATTGCAAGGCTAAGGTTCTATATATCCTACTCACAATTTTTAAGTGCAATGCAGGCAACTGTCATTTTCTAAACATAGATTTGTTTCAAACCAATTGCACTAGGTTTTTGGGTATAAAGAACTGCAGGGAAATCTGATTATTGCCAATATCTTTGTAATCCACACAGGGTTAAGTTTTAACAGTACACTCTGAGGGCAGAACTTCAAATATCGTTTGAAACTTTACAGGGCACATGCTTATTCACAGCAGTCAGTGGATGTTACACCAGAATTAAAAAGCCTGCTTATGAGATGTTTTCAATACATACATGCCAAGCAGGGCAGGGTTGTGATGAGTTGGAGACTGGCACTGCTGTGGTGCCACTGAGGCAGGGACTGAGGTCTCGGGACTGAGTTGAAATGGGTCCTGGGCTATGGGCAAGGTGGTGGAAGGCCCCAGAGGAAGCTGGGAAAGCAGTAGAGCACAGAGGCCTGACAAAAAAGTTCTAGGTCATTAAAGCTGAGAAACACTCTCTGGCTCTGGCATTCCCTAATTATTTCTGCTTTTCAGAATCAAGACTATAGGAACTGTATTTCTCAACTGGGCATCTCCAATAGATGTCTGTATGGTTGTGAATAATTCAGACGTCCACTGTCTAATGGTGCTGCTGAAACAAACAGCCCAACCTAGAAGAAAACAAGACCTTTTGAAAGTCTCTCTGACAACATTACAAAAGTGAGAAGAAAAGAGTACTGTGAAAAGAGAAGGAATCCAGAAAGGAAGAAAGAGTGGGAGAAAAAAGAGGGAAAGTAGGAAAAGGAAAAACAAGCACAAAGGCAAAGTTTTATTGACACTAGATTAATATGTGCTTTGATGTGAGAAAATTTTGAGAATCATCATACTAACAAATTGAGAGTACACTTTCTTTTCTAAATGCCAGTGAATGGCTTTCAGTTGTAATGAAGTCAAACCAGGTGCCACCTACAGTCCCCTATGCTTCTGTGTGCTGCTTTGAACTCCACTCAAAGGTTTACATTAGGCATTAGAAATGCAGACACTTAGAGGATTTGTGCTTGAACAAATACATCTTTGTTTATTTTAAAGACTCATCCATCTGAGTAGCTGCCTTTTTCTCCTTATCTCTGAGCCTAGGTTTGAGCAGCCTTTTATGTTCACAAAAGTAACATGTCTTTTCTGCTGTTTTTGATAATTCTTTGTAGAATCTTATCAGTCTTTAGCCACAGAATGAAGATGAGCAAAAATGTATCAATAATTAACAGCAGAAATACCCATGAAAACGCATGCATTCATTACTGCTATATCACTGTTTCTGAATCAGACTTTCACCTTTCTTAATGATACATTCTGGTATACTGTCATGTGATGCAACTAGATTGATTTGAGTTATTTTATATAAATATATATACATATGTCACTGAGTACTGCAATAGCTTCTGCTGAGTTACTATTCCTTTTTGCTAAATACTTTCAGTCTTAAAAATAAATCCTGTCAAAGACTAAGAAAATACGTACTGAACAGTTGACAAACATCTTATTTGCGGACCTTGAATTTTAGGTATTTAAATAGTTAGCTATATATAAATAGCTCTTACTGAAGAGCTGATATATTAGACAAGTCTCATGTTATTGCTTGATTCCAGCTCTACAAGTCAGCCTTTTTATGTAAAATATTCATTATTAAAAAACCCCGCCAAAATTGGAAATAAAAATAAATAAAAATCTGACAAGAGAGGAAATAATATCAGGCTATTACAAAAAAAAAAAATTTTTTTTTCACTTGTTTGTTTTCAGAAGTATCTAAAACCTTCAAATTTTTTTCCACAGAATTATAGGTAACAATAAAAAGCAAAATAAACAAAGGATTTCACAGATTTCCTTCATCTATTGAGATATTTAAGATATAAACCATTCAACTGTGAATCAATTAGGAATAGATGAAAACTAATGGTGCATTTTTAGCTTTAATACCATAAAACTTATTAAAATCATTCCTCTAAGAAAGCTGTCTCCATTTAGGAAGTTCCTTTAATATCATTGTGCAGATACTTCCTGTAGAAAAATTACATTTCTTTTTCTCATCTAAGAAGAATGAATATTAGGTATAATATATATATATATATACACACAGATGTATATACACACACTTTAACATATTCTCGTAGTTTAACTATAAATTTGTTTATAAATAATGTTGAAAAAATGAAACATATTTTTTTCCAAGAGTGACGCATCAGTGAAAGTATAAATGACATAAATAAAACGTGAAAGAGACTTCTCATCTAACAACAATAATATTTATTTTGAATGTAAGGACTGATGCCACAGATTACTTTAAATTTCCTACTTAATGGATAATCCCACATGATTATAAAAGCCACAGATTGTCATTTATACTAAGTGCATTCTGCATTATTTGATTATAGAAGCTTATTAATGGCATATCCAGAATAAAGACTATCCTCAAAACAGTAACATGAAGAATGTACTTCCAATTACCTCCATTCCAAGACCAAAAACCACCTAAAAACTTCATAAAAATTCCTTGCTTCTACACTAATTAAAAAAAAAAAAAAAAAAAAAAAGACAGCGAGAGAGAAAAAAGATTATCTGGACCTTTCTGTAGTTTGCATTTCTTCCATAGTAATTTCTACCACATATAAAGAAAAGCAAGCAAACTAATAATAATAAACCTGGTTTTTTTATTTTCCTGATTTTTTTTCCCCCCCCCCCCTATAAAAAAACATAAGTACTAACATGTGGAATC
>VXBH01005996.1:203238-228129 GCA_013400035.1 Rynchops niger | reverse complement strand
CAAAAAAACCTTGTGTTTTACATGAAAAAGGATTGAAACCAAAGTGTTTATTGCTGGGATTTTTTTAGAAATATAAATATGAAATATGAAGGAGAAGATTACCAGGTCTGTTTAGTGATACAAGAATGTAATTCTCTGCTCTACTAAAAGACTTTTTTTTTAATATTTTGTTTTAGAAAAATATGGTATTCAACAGGACTGGTAAATGCACTATGAAATTTTAATTCCCATTTCTCCTTGTTAAGGTTATGTGGAAATATCGCACTCATCTGAGAGTTAGATTCATGTGAAACATTCCACTCATGTCTAAAAGGAAAATCATGATAATGTACACTTGGTGCCTAAGCTAAATATAAATTCTATTGAGAGCTTTTGCTTTTCTTCAGCTCATCAAAATATTTCTTGATAAATTTTACTTAGGAATAGACTTGAACTAGAAATAATATGTCAAAACCCTGATGCATGGGCTTGTGTCAAAATTCATGAATTTTTTTTTTTCATTGTCTCCTTACTTAATAATCTCAAAGATAAGTTGCTGCATTGCAAAGTCTCTATTTTTGCTTCAGATAAGACATATATTTTTTTTTTTTAAAGATTTTGCATTGCTCCTGTGTTCTCACTGAATTTGTGACTGGGTATATCTGTTATTTCAGAAAATCAGAATATGCTTTGATTATCCTTTTATATAATTTGAACTACTGATCTTATGAAAATACATTTTTTTGCAAGTTTAGGCTGATTCAGAATGTTAGTGTTAGGCCTAAATGTAGCTTCTGTGACACTGCAGGGTAATTCCACGTGTAAGTCCCTGGGCCCCCTTAAAACCATTGAAAAGATCTATGGGCATAGAATATTTAAAGTGGTTAATTCTAGTGTGAGAGAACCTGTTTCTTTCAGGGAACACCTGACATGAGGGTCCCTGTCAGGGTTGCTCTTTCTGTCTACTGACAATCAATGTAAGGCCATGGAGACTATATTATGGTGTTTTCTTACAGAGATTATTTTCAGTAGTAATACTCAAGATCATGTCATCAGTATTTAAATGGAAAGTTAGGGGTGAATTATCGTTGGAACCAGGTAATTTGGCAAGTCCTTCAGATCATACTGTTTTGGGGTTGCAAATGTGTGCTCAGAATGCCCCAAAGGGAAAAGTTGTGGAAGAATTATGGCCTGAATGTGGGAGAAATTTTTTTAATACTGTTTCAGGGATGAGAAACTTATGTTAGTTGTAAAGCTGCTAGTTTCTGTATTTTTCCCCCTCAAGTACTGTAGACAGTTTTAAGTTTGTCCTTGTCTATTTTCTCCATTACATGAAGTACAGAAAGTGAAGAATTTTTAATACATCCTGAATATCAGTGAATTGATCTGAACAATACTCCTGTGAAGAAAGAAACTACATTAATCTTGATGATGCTGATTATTCCAGAAGTCGATAGGTGAACCTAAAACTCGCCAATGCAAAGTCTGTAGGTAAAAAAGAAAAAAATTAAAAATAAAGTTTTAAATGAATTCTTACCATTAGTATATATTTGGTTGTCCCATTTTATCAGACACAAAATATATTTTTTATATATGACATTTCCATTGATCATCAAATTGCCTGTCTTGGGACCAGCTTCGGAAAATCCATACAGAGTAATCTTTTTGTTTTCAATGGGTTTTGGTGCACTCCTGGGCTGAAATTCAGAATGTAATCTGTAAAATATATGTGATTTCAAAGGACTGGAGTTTCACTTCTCAGATTGTGCGACATGTCATTTTTTGCTAGCTTGCAATTTGTGAAATATCACTAATATGTATCTTAAATCTTCAGAATTTTGTAGGAGTTACCTGAATAAGAATCTTACAGGAGCATGGTGTAAGCCAGTAAAAGTCTCTGTAGCATTAGGAATGTGTCCAAAACTGATGTCTGTACAAGTCTGATGTACAAGTTCAGTACATGCTCCAGACATGACTGGACTCCAGGCAGGTTTGAGACTGCATTACCCCAAGTTCCCTTGGATAAGGGCCAACCTGGAGCCACAGTAGCTAACAAGCCTCTGATTTGGTCAGTAAGGCACAGAAAGGTATGTAATTAAACACTTCAGGTGAATTTAGTTTCAGTCACAAGTCAGTGACATCTTTCTTCATACGGGCAACATACTTAAATTACACTAACCCAAACAACTTCCAAAATAATACTGAATCACTCTGTCACTGAAGCCACCAGACTGAAATCACATTATTGTTTTTCCAAATTAAATTTCTGGTAAATTTTAGTATATTTGGATATTTTTTCCTAGTAGCTGTGAGGTAGCAAATAACTAAAGCTCTTGCCCAATTTTATTTCAAAACAGTGTACTCTTTCTCTGTACTTTTTCTCTCCCATTATTAATTCTTCTGGGTATAAATTTCTTATCTTTTATTCATCAGGAATAACTTTCTCACATTTACAACTTTCTAATTGGTCTCAAAGTAATATATGCAGGTAGATTTGAAAATTAGTAGTGAAACACAAGAAAGCAGTATATTTAAACAATAATGACTATCTAGCATCTGCCTTCTCATCAATGTTTGGTCTACTTCTTTGCAAATTATTATCTATTTTGTTCATGACATATAAATTGGTACAGAGATTAAAGTTCGACATTCAAATCAGCCAAAGAAGACGTATCTTTTTAAGCAGCCTTCCTGGAAAAATAATTAATTTTAAGGAAAATAATTAACTGTGCACATAAATCCTAAAGTCTGAATCAAAACTCATAAACATTCTGTTTTCCTATAAAGAAAAAACTGTGAAGTGAATCTCTTTGATTTTTTGGTTTTGAAAATAATAGAAAACCACAAATGCTGCTGTAATTTATAAAGTGTACCATGGGAGTCATGTGTAGTTTATTTCAATATCTTTTGCAGCACATAATTCCTTCGTGTCAGAATCATTTATCAGGATTCTGGTTTAATTTCTATATGTATCTTTTCACTTATGTGCTATAGTTTATTGTAGATGATGCACAAGTAGAATACTATTAATTTCTTGTAATTTCAATTACCTTAGAGTTAGGCATATTGTTTTAACTAGCTAGGTAAGCTCCTTCCATAGTGTGACAGGAGAGACAAATACCGCCAGAGGCTTATTTAATTCATTTTAGTTAATCACCTGAAATACTTGGTACAAAACCCTTTTTGTTATGACTCTTATTCCAGATGTACTTAGATTTATACATTTTTCTCAAGTATCTGACAGTGTCTGCCAACGAGATGCTGTCAGGAAGCAAGACAACTTGGGTTTATTATTATCATTTTATTCAAAAATATTTTAACTATAGCAATAAAGTTGCTTATGCTTAATTAAATATTAAGTTATTCGTTGCCTCTATTCTTCAAAAGAGAAAAAAAAAAAAAAAAAAGGAAAAAAAGTGAAATAGGACAGGCCACAGATTTTTTATTCACCAATAATCAATTTTTTTTCAATAAAAATTTGGAGGGGGGAGGAAGAGGAAAAAACCTGAATTTCTTCATTCCATGATCCAAATAATTATAAATATAGTATGCCATATCTGGAAAGTATTTATCAAAATTCTTTTCAAAGATCACAAGGAATAGAAACTCCCTAAACAATTTATTGCATTATTTACCAGTCTTCATATTTAGTTTTTTCATCCCCTAGAGCCTAGCATAAATTTCTGTATCTCCAATTGAAGCCTATATTAATGAACCACTTTATGCAAGCAGTTTAAAATAAGTATGATACTCTGAACTTAATGCATAGTATAGATTTTCACTTAATGGCTTTTGGGAATGTCATTATTTCCCCCTGATGCCACTGAGGTTTATATGTAGTCAAGTGGATAGCATAAGAGTTTTTCAGTGGGTTCACTAGACAGAACACATTCCTGTCATTCTCCTTCTAAAAGTAACTTGGCATTCTTCCATGTTTTATATTTGTAATTCATTAAGACCAATAAAAATATTTAAAGTTCATATTTAGCATAGATAACCAAATCAAAATTCTTCCTTTCTTCATAGCTCAGAGAAATATTTCTAATTTGTTTAGCTCTGTTACCTTGACAGAAATATATTCAACATTTTACCAGGTTTATTTTTGTTAGTATTTGGCACTGTTGAATTAGTACAGTAGATAAAAGAAAAAAACACACGTGAAGAGATGAGAAAGAAGAGAAGTGAATAATAACAAATAAATTATTCTCTTGTCAATGCAAGGCAATGAAAATATGAAGTGGCAGGCACAGGCCAATACGCCAGCTGTCATACGTGATTTCTTTCAAGTAATATGTAACTCTTAAAACCCATAAAAGATCCCAACCCTCCCCCTGCCCCATTTGATTTAAATACTGCTTACCTAAAGGCTGGGTAAGGAATGCTTCTTCTGTCCAGCTTTTTTTTTTTTTTTAACCTGTTTCATACCACACAAAACCAAGACCTTTCCAATAATTTTGCATAAGAACTAGCATAATTATTGAGATACAGATTTTTCAGACCGATGCTCTAAGTAAGAGAATACTGGTGACTTCACATGTCTTACTTTCTCTAATAAGATGTTTCCTTCAGTAGCAAACTATGACATTTTCACTGAAAGTATCACTGACATATAATGAATAAAATTAATATTAAGAATAAAATTATTCTTTAAAAACAGATCAGGAAACCTCTAAGGCATTATGAGATGCCTGTATGTTATCATGATCTTCTAAGAGAGCTGAATCTGGGACAATCATGAACATTTTACCACAGTAAAAGCAGTTAATTTTACGTCCATTCTGGAACTGGAAAAGGTCTTTCAAGTCATCTATGCAAACTTGCATTTTGCAAAATCAGTTACATAGTGAGTCTAAAAAAGGCTTATTCCTCCTCTTTCCCTCCTTCCCACACGCATGATAATATGTTCTGACGAAAATTTGTCACTACCAAGGAAACATTGCAGAGTGTTTCACTTATTTTAGCTGAAGTAAAATCTCTTCTAAAGAAAAACAAGTTATACATCTTTTATTCTTTATTGCCTGTTGCGGTCTTTTTCCCCAGTGTTGTGGGTTAGCATTGGCTGGCTGCCAGACCCCCACATACGGACACTGCCTCACTCCTCCTCCTCAACAGGATGGGATAAGTAGCTGAAAAAGCTCATGGGGTGAGATAAAGGCAGGGAGATCACTTACCAATTACCATGACAGGCAAGACAGACTTGACTTTGTAAAAAAGATTTGAATTTATGGCCAGTTAAAATGGAGTTGGATAGCGAGAAACGAAGACAAAAAACTAAAACACTTTCCTGTCAACCCCACCACTTTTTCCCAGGCTCAAATACACTCCTGCATTCCAGAGTCATCTATCCCCTCCCCCTGTGTCCCAAGCAGCACAGAGAAGATGTGGGATGGCAGGTAATGGTCAGTTTGTAATACTTCCTCTCCCACTCTTCTTTCTCACGCTTTCCCTCTGCTTCAGTGTAGGTCCTTCCCACAGACTGCGGTCCTTCAGGATAAGCCTGCTCCAGTATGGGTCCTCTGCATGGACTGCAGTTCCTTTCAGGAGAAGTCTGCTCCACAGTGGGCCCTTCAAAGGCTGCAGTGTGGATATTTGTTCCAGTGTGGTCCTCTCTCTGGTCTGCAGGGGAATATCTACTCCAGTGCTTGGAGCACTTCCTCCTCCTCCTTCTTTTCTTATCTTGGTGTTCACAGGGCAGTTTCTCGTATTTTTTTATCCTTCACTCTTCACACTTCCAGGCAGCATTTGTCCTTTTCCTAAATACATTGTCTCAGAAGCACTACCATCTTGGCTGAGGGGCTCAGTCATGCCCTGCAGTTGGAGCTGGCTGGAACTGTCTGTCCAGCACAGGGCAGTCCCTCGACTTTTCTCACTGAACTCTCCTCTTCAGCTCTGCCCAGCTACCCAAAGCTTGCTATGTAAACCAAATACATCAAAATATTGTCAAATAATTTTATATCACACAAGAAAATACTCTCTGTCTAATTGCAAACCTATACCAGAACAGTGTTCAGTGATAGTAAATGGCGTATATAAAAAGGCTAATCCCAACCTTCAGTATTGACTACTCTCCATAGGGCCACTGAAGAGAAAGAGAAGAGGACCCAGCATGTCTGCTCCTATAAAAACTCTGGAAGAACTTGTCCACTTCTACTGAAGAGAAAGGAAATCGAGTGATATAGGTGCATGTAATACACACCATTCACGCACTGATCTCGATGAGGGGACTGAGTGCACCCTCAGTAAGATTGCAGATGACATAAAACTAGGTGGGAGGGTTGATCTGCTTGAGGGTAGGAAGGCTCTACAGAGGGACCTGGAGAGGCTGGATCGATGGGCCAAGGCCAGCTGTGTGAGGTTTAATAAGGCTTAGTGCTGGGTCCTGCATTTCAGTCAAAACAACCCCAAGCAACGCTACAGGCTTGAGGAAGAGTGGCTGGAAAGCTGCCCAGCAGAAAAGGACCTGGGGGTGCTGGTGGATGGCCAGCTTAACATGAGCCAGCAGTGTGCCCAGGTGGCCAAGAAGGCCAACAGCATTCTGGCTTATATCAGGAATAGCGTGGCCAGCAGGAGCAGGGAAGTGATGGTGCCTCTGTACTCGGCACTGGTGAGGCCTCACCTCGAGTCCTGTGTTCAATTCTGGGCTCCTCTGTACACGAGAGACANTCACTTCAGGGCATGCTCTGAAGGGCAGAGATTGTAGGTTGCTGTGTTGTGGTTTTTATTTTTTGTTGGTTGGTTGGTTTTTTGTTTGGTTGGTTGGTTTTTTGTTTGGTTGGTTGGTTTTTGTGTGTGTGTGTGTGTATGGTTGGACCCGACGATCTCGGAGGTCCTTTCCAACCATGACGATTCTATGATTCTATGATTCTAAGTATAGAAGAAACTCAAGTTTATAATCCATGAAATTAAAAGGTTATTCAGAAATTGGAAATGATAAGGCCGAATAAATTCTACTGATTCGTTAGACAAAACAAAATTACATTAATTGTTTTTTTAAACACACGTGAAAAATTCAGGAATACTTATGAAGAGAAGATTTTACATGATATGACATCATTAATAATCTTCTAGTAAAGGCATGCAGAGATATCATTTACTTAGTTAATCTGAAAAATATGCAGCCTCAAATTAATGTTACTGCTTAGGTAACTAGGTAAGTAAAATCATAGAAATAACTGAAATTCTTACATACCATTTTGTTGTCATACATCCTGTGGTGTACTCTCTTCGCCTGTCACAGATTCTTGGCCTTTACAGCACTACAATTTCCTTTATATGTATAAAATCTTTATTTGAACATAAGTAGCAACCCCCTGATATTTAACCTCTAATTCTTCACTGTTTGCAGGCCTTACATTCCAGTTACCTAGCAAATACACTAGGCATTTTTGTTCTACTGCTGAGCAAAGCATATTTTCTGACATATCTAACTTGCTTTTGAAGTTTGGCTATTAGTGGTCTGGACCCAATAGTAGTTACTGGGTACACATGGACTCATTGCTCTTCCTTAAATATTAGATCTGGAAGCTTTGTTTGTTACAAAATATAATTTCTTAAGAAAGGAAACATGACATGCTTCTGGTCTGCAAACTGAATTTCATCACTGTTAGGTAAACGCTTTACCTTCTAGAGAAGAAAATAATTGTAATTGTTTTTCTTTCTGAAGTAACAAAAAATGTAACTGTACTAATTAAAGTAGAATAGGATGGACTGTGAAGTCCGCATTCCAATATATTTTACTTTTACAGATTTTTATGGAAGTTACAGATTCTGTCAGTTAGACAACTGAATTAATAATAAATTATTGTAATATTATAATAAATAATTAACTAAATATCTTGGATCCATACTCTGATTTTTAACATAAGCTAAAGCCTGTACTAATGCATCTTTCTGTTTTCTTCTCACTTTCATATAGATCAATAGATAGACAAGTAGAGGTAGATGATAGACAGACAAACCATCTATTGTATGTGCAAATCCCGTCTCCATTTTTCTGTCATTTATGTCTTAAGCACTATCAATTTCTTAGTCCTGACTGGCTTGAAGAAAGTTTAAAAGCAAACCATACTTGTTAGGAAAGAGAAGACTTGAATATTAGAAAAAAAATTTACACTTCTTTACAGAATTAGTTGAATCATTTTCAATAGCACATAGTGCAGTCATACAAATGCTTCAAAAGTGTATATTTTCTTGTAATGATCAGTGAGAAAAACAAAACCACCTTCCCTTAAACAGATACTGCCATTCCAGAACATGGTTGACCATCTTTCTCAGATGCAAGACATTCTGTCAAAACCTTCCTATTTCTACTGTAAAGTTTTTGGTGCTTTTATTCATATTCCTATTTAAAACCTCTTCATTCTTTAGTCAAGGGATGATCTGTTGGTGGATAGCAGTGAAAAAGAATATAAAAACACCAGCTATAATGGTGATTTTTTTTTTATTTTTTTATTTTTTTCTCTTTTATAACTGGGGTCAATTTGGCATGCACAACTGCTGTACTCTTTGGAAGAAGTGAAAATATTGATACATTTAACTTACCCTTTTTATAATGGAGAACATTATTGTGCTTACCAAGACAATGTTCGTATCCTGAAACAAAGGATAGCTAACAAAGTATCAGCAAAACTAGGCAATGATAAAATTATAAAAGAAAGATAATGACACGTGGCAAGACATGAAAGGAAATACAGAATTATAAAATAACTAAGGATGAGAGGAACCACTGGAGTTCATATAGGAATATAGGAAAAGGTGTTTAGCCCAGGGTAAGTGGTAGTGAATGATGAACTTCTTTTTGGTACACCAAAAAAAAAGAAATAAATGACAGATTTAATTAATTCAGGAATGAATTAGGAGTGCTTAATTTGAAACACAAGATAATTATTTATCTGTGTCTATTTTGAGAGTACGAAGAAAATAAGATAGAAAATTATTCTATATAATTTTCTTAGGTCTGGGAGACCCAAAACTAAACAATCAAGAGGTGAAGAAATTCCATCTTGTAAAAAGATTATCATAAAGAAGAAAAGAGTCAATCTTTTCTGTCCACTGGAAACAAACAAGAAAATCACTTAACATGGAGCACAGCAGATTAATATGTGAGAGCTCTCTTTCCCCACTCTCTCAACTATAGAGGTAATTAAAATATTGGGATAGGCTAAGGACTAAGACCTTATTTCACTGATGTTTTCATGTTTCACATAGTATTTCACTGTTATTTAGAAACAAAACAAAACAAAACACAACAATTGTCCAGGCATACTTGATTCTGGTCTATATTTATGTATGAATAAAAGTTCACTCAAGAAGTTAAAACTTCTATCAACATATTGAACTAAGAAACAAATTATATGAATTAGGATTAAGAAATTCAGTTTTGGGTATTTATAAATACAAGTACTTATTGTTAGACTCATTTATCTAAACTTCACCTAACAGGTAGTATTTTAAGGTTTAGAGAATTAAGATTTCTTGAAAGTAAATAGAAAAAAAAAAATCTATGCTAAGATGGGCTAAATCAGTTTCTGGAGTGATATTTTTGTTTACACTATCCAAAATTAAGTCTTTCTTCTGTGCCTGTGGTTTGGGTGTTTTGGTTTTTTTTTTTTTCGTTTCTGAGCAGGGTTATAGTATGGAATGAATGCTAGGCAAAGTAATTCTAAAAATAAAGTTGTTCCATTTCTCAGATATTATAAACTGATATGGTTAGAGATCTTTTGTTTTGGTATCGATTACAGGATCCTGGTCTTCAATAGATCCATTGATAATCTGTATCCATAAAATAAGAATATGCAGCAATAGCGACATATTTTCTATGTTTTGTTTATGCTTTAAATTAAAATAACTGTCCCAAGCTAATTTTTAAAAATAAAGTTTGCTTTGCATTTCAGCATTTAATTCACTACTTTACTCCAGTAAGAAAAAAGTAGGTTTATACCTACTTAATTGTATGTAACTACTGTTAGCCTACATGTCCGCTAATGTTACATATTTCTTGAAAGCACACTGTTAAAGACAGTGTTATTTTATTTTCTGATACTATTCTGATATGAAGTAGTTGTCTTAATCAGATATAACAACAATTTCTCTAGGAAATGTTTTATTCTTAATATCCTCTGTTTCCCAAGAAAATTAAAAGACAATGTTCTGATTGCATATGATTATCTCCATTCATTTGAAAAGATTGTTTGATATCATTTGTTTTCTAAACAATTGTTGTAAACCATGTTAATAGGAACTATTGAAGAATTTATAACTGTAAATCTTACAGGTAAATAAAGATCTACTGTAACTGTAGAACTTGAATAAAGTTGAGTAAAACATTCTGCAGAACTGCCAGATAGTCAGCTGGTAGTTCAGTCAAGATGACTTTAGTCATCCAAATTCTATATTAAAACGTTGAGTCTCAGCCAACGTCCTCAAGCAAGTAATAGAAAGCAGAATTGGGACATAAGATTAAATAACTATATTTTACACAGATGAAGTCATGTTCCTACTTGAAAATGATCAGAAGCTGGAGCACCTCTCCTACAAAGACAGGCTAGGGTTGTTCTGCCTGAAGAAGAGAACGCTACAGGGGGACATTATACCGGCCTTGTGGAGGGCCTGTAGGAAAGATGGAGAGGGACTTTTTCTCAGGGAGTGTAGTGATAGAATGAGGGGTAATGTTTTTAAACTGAAAGAGGATGGATTTGGATTAGATATGAGGAAGAAATTTTTTTTACTGTGAGGGTGGTGAGAGACTGGAACAGGTCACCCATGGAAGTTGTGGGTGGTGCATCCCTGAAAGTGTTCAAGGTCAGGTTGGATGGGGTTTTGAGTAACCTAGTCTAATGGAAGGTGTCCCTGGCCATGGCAGGGGGGCTGAAACTAGATGATCTGTAAGGTCCCTTCCAACTCTAACCATTCTACGATTCTGTATTTTCACCCTACCTAAAAAATTACCTAAAGATCTTGCACAACTAAATTACTAAATACTTTTTAATAAAAGTTACGTTGTCTTGTTTACACTATTTTTTTAATGAAACAAATTGTTTCCACATCTGTAAGATTATTTTTACATTAGTGAGATAAAGAAAAACATATTCAAAATCCTGGCTATAATATCTGAATAAAAATTTTGTTTACAGAGGACATACGATGGCCAGCTGGACCACAGGGACGTAAGACCTGCAACGCTACCTCTAATACATCAAAAGAATTTCATAGCTTGACTTGTACCATTATATACCCTAAGAACAACGTGAGTGGGACAAAAAAAAAGTTGTTGTTTTCTATCTGATGTGAATCAACTCCTGTAGAAAGTAAAATTCAGACTTTCCCCCCCCCCATTTCCCTTTTTTTTTTTTCTTTTCCTTTCTTTTACACTCAAAATTTGGTTATGTACATATACAGATATTTGATCATGAGCAAAAACAAGTCTACGAAATCATTGCTACTGCAACTAATGACTTGATAGCTGAGTTGTCCAAACTACTACTACCATTGAACATGCAGAAACCCAATCAGGCCAATGCAAGCCTGGGCAGCTTTTGAGACCCAGTGCTCTAAGTCAGTGCAAAGCCTTTTACTAGTAATTGGAAACAACATATTTACTCAGTCATACCTTCCAATGCTATTTTATATTTATGACTAAGTAGACTTCATCCTTGCTGATAGGAAGGGAAATGTTTAGGCCCAGACAATAAGAGTATGGGGGCTTTTTGCTGAATGCTGCTAGTCATAATACTTTTATTTTTATGCCTGGTACTATAAGCATCTGAAGGTCTCTTACTTTCAGTCTATCATCTGGAATCTAGACACATTTACTAAAAAAACAGTTGCTTACCGAAAATAAGACTGTCCCAGGCTCCATAAATATTTCAGTCTTTTTGACTATTTCAGTGAAAACTCAATGATTTAAAAAGAAGAACAGACTGGATTTTTCTCATGATTTTTGGTTGTTTTGAATCATCTGGAGTGTACAGGGCAGTGTGACAAAGATTAAATGACCTACCCACATCCTTCAGAGCTGTCAGATGGGTGGCTTTCCCAAATGCAAAATTTCACCAAAGAGGAAAATGTAATCAAACAAGCAAAAAGGCAAGAATTATTTTTAGGTATTATTTTTAGATGCATATAATTTTAGTTAAGGAACAATGTGAGACACATGAAAATTACCAATAACAGGAATGCATCGAACCTTAAATATATACAAATATATTAACTTTTTGTCATTTGAGGAAACACCCACATGAATGTGTTGGGGTTCAGGTCATTTTTCAAAGTCTTGCTGATGACAGCTATAAGTTGCCAGAGAGAGGAGATCAGCATCTTTCCCTCTGTTGTCCCCCTTGAGGAAATTGTGAACTGCAACAAGGTCACCTCTCAGCTTTCTCTTTAAGCTGAATAAATGTGGAAAAGCAACATAGTATCTTGCAATTTGCAGAACAATTAATGAGAGATTTAATTGTTTATTGAGAGAGAGATTATTCTGAGAGATTAATGCAGAACAATGGGAGAAAAGATAACACAGTGATGTGAACAATACATTTAGGGAATGAAGAAGTAACAAATTTTTAAGGAAAAGTCACAAGAAATTTGCAATACCCTCAAATCAATAGAAAAAACTTGAAATGGTATTTCATAGTAACTGTATTTTAACACTATTTCAAGTAACTGTACATATCAAAGATTCAAAAAACCCTGCAAAATATATGGAATAAAAGATTATGGGATATATGGGGAAAAAAAAATATCAAATACTCAAAAAATCTTGCAAAATATATGGAATAAAAGATTATTGCATGGATATTGAAAAGATCAGTATGGACAATATTACAATAGTTAGAAATTAAAAAATTATGACAACCTATACTAACTATTTGTAAGCAAACTGAAAATGAGTTGGATTCCAGAAAAAAAATGGCAGAAAATTAAATTTGAAAACAACATTCAAATTTTAAGATAATAGTAAGAATTTTGATCATAAACAAAGGATTAATGGTAAACTCAAGAATAATGGACCAGTGCAACAAGGGATAGTAAGAAAAGGAGAAAGCCATATATAAAAACATATGAGGCACAAACCTGAGCAACAAATGATGAGGGAGGCAGTGATAAGAACCAAACCTGGTCAGCCATGCTAACTGATGAAGGCATGTAAGAGTCACAGAATGTTTATTCCAGCAAGATATCTGATTAGGGATCCTGTCAATTGGGAATCCAAGGGAAAAGAAGGAAACTTGAAAAAGTATACTGAGACAGACACCTGTCAAAACAAATGAAAACCAGAGTTTTCATTCCTTGCAAGATGTTTTTTGTTTCAAACTGGATTAAAATTTGATGGATATATGTTTTCCTATTTTTGTATATTACAAATTGGCTCATTCAGAGAATAAAGTACATTATGGTAATTTTTACAATTATTTTTAATGTTTCAAATTGTTCAAATTAGTCTGCACCCATTTCATTTTAAGTCAGTACAAATCTAAACTGCATTTCGGTATTGCAGAGCATTGCCTCAGAAATGTTATGCTTCTTATCTGATATCTTATTCTCTTTGAGGAGAAGGCTTACTGACCAAACACCTGGTGCATATAGACTGCAAGAAAGTAAAAATGGCACTGCTAGATCTCGGAGGCTTATGAAACAAAATTTCCATGGGTATACTTTAAAAAAAGAGGGGTGTAGGGGAGAAAAAAGGAAGAAAAGGAAGTCAGTCTCACGTTGAAACTCTTTGACACACGTTGGGTCAACTGGAAAAGCTTGATTAATTCATTACATGATGAGTTATTGCCAAAAGGAATATTTATTTTACTTGAGTAATTTGTAAATTCTTAGCAAAATAATGGAAAAACCCAAACAACTCTAGAAATTATACTTTCAGTTGAAAAATTACTCTGGTGGCTCTAATTTAGATTACCATTTTCTTTGTATGTGGTTTTCAGTTATGTACATCTTTCTAAGGTTGCAAATTCTGCTATTAAATACATAATTTTCACCGCTGAAGCATGAAAGAAAATAGAAGTTTCATACCATCAAAAAAGGTAGAAAACATATTCTACAACATGCCTTTTATTCCTTCCACAACACAACTGCAAGCATACCTAAGACAGAATAGAAAAAAGTCGAAAAGCTGTTAATATAATCCATGATTCTTTGCCACAATCAAAATCTTTCTTTCTTTCATGAGTAATTGCTAGCCCTTTTCACAGTAGACTACTATTTTATAGAGGCAATTATAGAACCCCAGGGAATTCCTAGGACTGAAAAAAATATGTATTCACACATAAACCCTAAAATACATACAATTACCAAAAATTACTGGTCAAAAATTTGAGGTGTCATTACTATATTTTATAGAGTCATTAAATTCTGAGTTTACAAAGGTATTTTTTTTAGATAAATTAATTGCTTACCACATTAGTAAAATGGCTTTTGATTTCCTGAACAGGGAATTCAGAAAAGGGCTTTTATGCTAAATACTTGTTTGTTTTCAAACTAAGTAGCTCTGATATGCAAATGTAATTCCAAAAAGTTCAAAACAGTTACCTGCATCACAGTCCTGCATATTTATTAGTNAAAAAAAAAAAACATGCCATAGGAAGATTTAGATCAATAACATCACATGACAAGATTATATTTGTAGAGTACAATTTTAAAGTCTCTTTTTGCAATTTAAATTACCTTAACTGGAATGTTAAAATTGCTTGAACTTGGTTCCTCTTTGATATAATAATAAATAAAGATTCATCTGTGCTAGATGCTTTATGTTGACATTATAGCTTCTAGTTCAAAAGATAAAGGCCCAAAATACTTTTCCTGAAAATGTTTTAAATAGGAGCCGCCAACATATTTCTAGACATCAGCATGACAACTGCATTTTCTTATTCAATCTGCCTCAAGAAATCACGGAGTCAGATACAGATAACTGCCTGTTTGAGTATGCCCTAACACTCTGGAACTTCTGCATGTTTCCTCAGTGAAGATGAAGTCTATATTGTACAAAGTGATAAAACTTTTTTCCAAGAACTAAATAGGGATTTAACTTTGTCAGAAAAATATGCTTGCATCTAATGTGAATATACAACAATAAAATAGTTATTTTCTCTGGAAGTTAATTTTCCTATTAGCTCATTTATGTTTAGCTTCTTTAGGCATGGTTTCTGTCTGACAGTAAAAAGATGTAATAATAAGCTGTTTGTTTGTTTGATTGATTGATTTACCTCTGAATTTAATGATGTGTCTTTTATCAATTTGCACTGTATATAGGAATTCCAGGAATATACCAGAAATATATCTAGGAATACATTTAGAAAATCTGATCACTGTAAGATTGGAAGTTCAATATTAAAATGAAAAATAAACTTTTGATTGAGTTTTGAAAAACAAACATCTGATTTGAATCTGACTGCTATTGCCATTTATTCAATCAAGTCTAATTGTGTTTGAACTATTGGCATCTGACTCAGCTATCATCTTTAGTGTATTCATACAGTGAGAGATGACTGCATTCTTGTACCTTGGAAGCTACCTAGCTTGGAAGTGTTTATCAACACTTCACTCAAACATGAGTGAAAAAAGAAAAGTGTGGGGTTTTTTTGTTTTGGTTTTTTTTGGGTTTTTTTTTTTTGTTTTTTTTTTTTTNTTTTGTTTTTTTTTTTTTTTTTTTGTTTTTTTTTTTTTATGTTTTGATCCCTTTAGGCTCTTGGTTTATATTCTTAGGGTGCTTTCAGGCTCTTAGGCTGCTGCTACAGCATCAATTGGAGTAACGGACTGGCTAACAAAAGTACACACAATGCAAACACACAGAGAAGTCCATGTAAGAATAACTCTTAGGTTAAATTTACAAAAGCCAGGAAAAACACAGGAGAAAACTATTGCAGTACAAATTGAAATGTTGAAGCACCTGTAGGCTAAAACATGCCTTACATTGACTGTAATGACAATAATCAACATAAAACACTTGAGATACACATTACTGGATTTTTCTTTTTTGGCTTTGACACTAATTCTTAAATAAATTACCATTCTGTCCTCAATGATAAAATAACTCCTCTGGTTCAAGTTATGCTGCAATTATTTATGTCTCAGGTTGACTTCTACTATGTCCGTGCATTTCTCCAGTCTACACATAACAGTATTCTTCTGTGTATTGATTTGTGATTTCCTCAGTGGAAAAAGAAAGAATATATTATACATTAGTCCACTTGTCTAGCAAATATGGGCCAGCCTGAAGGCAAATGAAATCAGGGACAGTGAGAAGGATGAGAGTTTGCTATTTTCTCCAACTTTTCTTTTCTTTTTTGGTTGTTTCCCCTTTTTTTCCATCCACTGTCCCCTCCTCAGAGCAATTGCAGACAATTGGAATAAGGTTGGAGAACTGTCACTTGTCTGAAGTACTGAAAGGATGAGGTTCATTTCACACAACATAAGTAATCTAAAAGCTGTGGTTCTAGTGTAAGTTAGTCATTCTATCCTTCCCTGCAATCAGTGAAGAAATTGGCATCTCTGAGTCATTGAACCTTTTCAGGTGCTTATCTTCATACCAGATGAATCACCTTCCTGAGCTGCATGCTTCTCTTAAGAGACTACAGAGATTTCTGCCCCAACTTCTCTTTTCTTTAAAAAATATTTCTTTTTAGGCCATGTAAGCCCTAGCCAAGCAAAGAACTTCAACACTTGCTGAATTCTAAGCATTTGAATATTTTCAGTATTTTTAGTGATTTTACTTACATATTAACAGCTTACATATTGACAACTTTTGTGCTTTGCTTGGTTAAATTATATAGATTAGGTATTCTATTTAGATTGATTATTCAAGATAAGTTCATTATCATGCTATGCTCTATTTCATATTGATAAATTGATAAAGACCTTTAACAGGATAGTTCCCAGGATGGACCCTTGCAGTACCACTCTTGTCACAAAGCACTCAACCACTACAGTCTGAGCCTGAGCATCCAACTAGGTTTTTAGCCATCTGTTCAGATCATCCAGACAGTAACATCCTCCCTTATTGAGGAAGACGATGTCAAAAACCTTCCTAAAGCTGAGGTAAATGACTCCTACTCCTTTTCCATTGCTCACAAGCCTAGTTACTTTATCAGAGAAGGCAGCAGTCAGGTGCATTAAGAATTTTTTACCCTTAGTAAATGTTGACTGTTCCCAATCACCTTCTTTTTACATGTTTGGGGTGTACCTAGTACCGTTCATCTCAAAAGCCTGAGATTTGACTCCAGATTTAGAAACTAACTGAAGTAGTCTAGTGTAGCTCTACTTGTGCTTAATCAATCACTTGTGTGTTTTTTAGTGTAGTTGATGAAGTGACGACATAATCTTCAACTGTCACCTCAGATCTGTACTTCTTTATGCTGCATATTCTTCTAGAGTTATAGATAGTTCATTTTACACAAAATAATTGCTAACTATCTATTTAAAATATATCAATGAGAAGTATTACACCTTATAATTGCACAAAACTAATTAAAATTAGGTAATAAGGAACTAGTCATTTGATCATACCTCTTACAGCTAAACAAGCTATAATAGACATCTAAACATGCTGAGGCAAGTTCAGACAAAGCAAGCCCGTCAATCTGACTGCTATGTTGTTAACTTAGGACAGAGTGTGTGGCCTGTTGCTAGCAATGACAGAACTATATTTACAGGGCTGTAGGGCTCCATTGGTTCAATCCCCACATATGGCAACTTATTTAGAAAGCACACTTCCTTGCTTGAAATGTGGTTTCTTACAGTATGGGAGCTGCACACACTTAAATAGGTAATAGAATTGTTGGACAGTCAAACTTAGGTTTCCTAAACTCAAAAAGAAGGTACTTGCCCCCAGGATGTGAAAAAGAAAAGAAAATGGATAGAAGACTACTGACCTATCCAAAAGTGTTCAATAAAATTCTAAATAATGATGAGAGGTAGGTAAGTGTATGCAGACTTGTCCACCGAAGAAACACATATAAGAGCAATTTGAACTCCTTACCACATTCTCATTGTGGAAATCCAAGTGAAAACTCTAAAAATACAACTGGTTCAATGGAATAGAATGAATAGTGCATATGGTGGGAAAAGACCAATCAAACCTACAGGAATATTTCTTCATTAAAAAGAATAGAAAAAATGTTCTACAAAGGATAAACTGAATAGTCTTCTTGGGTCAGTGGGCAAGAATGAATCAGTGATCCTGACACAGAAGTNTTTTTTTTTTTTTTTCCAGGACTAAGGATACTGAATAATATGATACTTCAGGGATCACAAGTGGTTTTAGTGAAGCTCAGAGAGTAGTGTTATAAAATTATTTCTGTCCCACAAGAAAAGGAAGGCAGAAAGTGTGAGGTTTGGGAAACAAGGAAGAGATTAAGGAACTATTTTAAGGTTTAACAATTAAAATTGTGGAAAATAAGCTTGGAAACTTTGGACAGGACTGAAAAAGGAAAAGGGAGAAAAAAGTGATGCCCTATGGAGAAAAGAACTATGACTAGTTGTGACCATGGTAAAATGAAAGTATCTTTATTTTAGTGTTGGTAAGTCTTACTAGATAGAGAACACTTGAGGCAATATGTGATACCTCCTAAAACCTAATAAATCACATTTGAGAACAGAATGACTTTGATTTGAATGACACGCCTTGGATTTCTTATGCTCAGAGAACTAAATTATCTTGAGATTTCACTAATATTGAAAGAGTAAATAGGATAATTACTGTAATCACAAGATTCTTGGTCTTGCAAAATCTCAGGCAAAATATAGAACAAATCATATGGCAACAAATGAATAAGGAGCTATTTAAATTCACATAAAGAATGCCAGGAACTTAATAGATGTTTATGGCAAGTATATATGTCAAGATAACATGATGTTTTCTTCTAATGAGACTGAAAATTTACTTCATAAAAATTAAATAATTTGTAACACTATATTTAATTTCTGAAAGGTGTTTCATTTGGTCCTGTTTAGTATTTTGATTAGGAAATCAGAGCAAAAAAAAAATAGCATGTTGTGACATTTATTAATTAGTAATAAAACTGAATAATTAACCAGTTTAAAAAGAAATTGTAAAAAGTTAAAACACTGCCTGTCACAGATCTTTGGGAATCTAGAACTATAGTACCTATAAATTATCAGGGATTACATATAAAATAATAATTTTGAATTTAAGTGAAGATTGGGAAAATGAAAGCTTAAAAAAGAAAACCCCACTGAAAATTATACCCTTATACAGTTTTACATTTCATTTTCTGTTTTCTTTCAGATAAAAATGCAGTACAATAAAATCCTTGTTGGCATAAAAAGGTGCCTCTTTACTGACTTTCATTCAATTTTGTCTCTGAAAATTCAACCTGACAACTGTAGGAATTCTTCTCATGTGAGAAAATGAAAAATCATTAGACTTGAAACTTCAGTATTGGAATCTGACAACAAAATGTATATACTTTTTTGCTTTATTCAGAGAAATAAAGTTATATTTCTTTGAAGATATATAACTTTGAAATAGATCTCAAAAACTTCTAGTAATTTTGACACAGCGAAGGCAGTACATTCATACAAATATTTTAATATATTCAAATATATGCAATTTGATTAATAATCAAAAAGCAGTTTATTAAAGATATGTTGATAAAAGTGCATTAAATAAGACCTTAGGGTGTTTTTATCTGGATAAAGAGCTTTAACTATAAGCCTCAATTTGGACTTAGGAAAAAACATGTCCTTACTCAAGTAATTTTAGATGGGGGACGATGATGATGTCATCAAGATGATAAGAAAAAGCAAAGTAATAGTGATTCTGGAGTCATTTATTTACATGTCTTTCTTACCAACACTGGAATCTATTAAACATTCTATGCCACTGAGGCTTTAGACTTAGTCATGGGTTTGATTTGGACTGAAGAAAGCAGGAAGGAAAAAATGGTTGTTCCNGGGGGGGGGAGAGACCAGAAAAAATCCTTTTTTTCTGGGTAAACTTGTATCTTTTATGCCAAGATAACTCCTATGTAATAAGAGGTTTGATAAAAATTGCAACACTTGAGATATAGTATTAAATGGATGACTGTAAGATTTTTAATCTAGATTTAGAGCAAAATCATGGAATCAGAAATTAATACTTGCCTTTATAGGGGACTGAAAAATAGCACAATGTGGTTCTCTCACCAGCTATTCAGAAAATGAAAAGGATGAAGAAAATTAGAGGGTTAAAAAAAATAAGAGTATGGTAGAAGTTTGGATTGTTGCATGCTTTTATTATTACTTCATATAACAGAGTTCAGTTATTCTGAGATTTATTTACCTTTATGATCATATTAATTAAGGATTTATATGAACATTTTATGTATAAGTACATTCGTAGGCTTTAAATGCCCAGCTTAATTATTTGGTACCTTACCAATAAAAATGTTACAAAATATATCTGCATCATGCACTTTATATAAGGTATAAAAGAAGTATAACCAGAATAGATTTGTGCTATTCTTCGTCCATGTGATTAACCAACATTAAAATCTTCGGGATCAGCTCTACAAATTACTGGTAAAATGAAATAATAATTTCTCTTATCTGGTACATGTCTATAGAGCTCTTGCACATAAAGACCACACACAAAAGACTGACTTTTTGAGTTACAAAAACTCAATAAGCCAGATTCTTTGCTTGCAACTCCAAATCTGCAATTCCTGTTAGCACTTTGGTTAAAGATTCATTTGCTTATATTTGCTTTTCAAACAGGTTAACATTTTTAAAGATAAATTTTAGGTTTTTAGTGGCCATATCTCAAGTTGCATTCTTATGTTTGGGATTTTTTAAATTTTTTTTTACACTCCTTTATTGTTTAGGCTTTTTTGTGTGTTTGGCTTTACTCCATCAGGTACTGTTTCTTTATATGTAAATGTAGCACATATTGAAGCTTTTTTTTTTTTTTTTTTTTTTCTTTTAGGGCTACTGGATGGTGTATCTATGAGAGGAAGATGTGATACAGAGCTCATCAAAGGGAGATATGAGACAAAATCCTTATTGATCACCTCTAGATGTATTCAATCCAGTCTTTAGGCTGCATTTGTTTCAAATATTGTTAAATAAAGAACCCTCTAATTGCATTTATAACTTCCAGGTACCTTGCATATCCATCATCACCAAAAATCAGATTTTTTTCACAGAATCATAGAATGGTAGGAGTTGGAAGGGACCTTCGGAGATCTTCTAGTCCACACCCTGTGCCAAAGAAGGTTCACCAAAAGCAAGCTGCACAGGAACGCATCCAGGTGGGTTTTGAATGTCTCCAGAGAGGGAGATTCCACAACCTCTCTGGGCAGCCTGTTCCAGTGCTCTGCCACCCTCAAAGGAAAGAAGTTTTTCCTCATGCTGACATGGAACTTCCTGTGTTCCAGCTTGTGCCCACTGTCCCTTGTCCTGTAGCCGGAATCCCCTGAAAAGAGCCTGGCCCCATCGTCTTGACACCCGCTTTTTAGATATTTATAAGTACTGATGAGATCCCTTCTCAGTCTTCTCTTCCCCAGGCTAAACAGCCCTAGGTCTCTCAGCCTTTCCTCATAAGAGAAGCGCTCCAGGCCCTTCATTATCTTTGTAGCCCTCCACTGGACTCTCTCCAGCAGTTCCTTGTCTTTCTTGAACTGTGGAGCCCAGAACTCCAGATGTGGCCTCACCAGGATGACCTCCCTCAACCTGCTGGCCATACTCTTTTTAATGCACCCCAGGAGACCATTGGCCTTTTTGACCACAAGGGCATATTTCTGACTCATGGTCAACTTGTTGTCCACTAGGACTCCCAGGTCCCTCTCTGCAGACCTGCTTTCCAGCAGGTCAACCCTTAACCTGTACTGGTGTATGGGGTCATCCCTCCCTAGGAGCAGGACCCTACACTTGCCTTCGTTGAATTTCATTATGTTCCTCTACACCCACCTCTCTAGCCTGCCCAGGTCTTGCTGAATGTGTTTTTACTGAAGACATGATTGCTGGATCACCCTATTCACAGCATAACACGTATTAATAGTTTGTTGATGAAAAAAAGAGTAATTTCTTAAAAATATTCTCATTAACTTCTATGGAAAGCCACACATTACAGCAAGCAGCAGAGTCACCCAAGAAAAAAATTACAAATTTTTGGCAATGATCATATTTACCATGACCTGGAACTATTTGATATAATGACTGAGGAATTCAACCAGGCAGGTCTCAGGCTTCCTTGGTATTGAGGTAAGTATACGCTTATGCAACATCTAACAATCAGAAAGTTAAGTAAGAACCTTGTGTTGCACATCTATTTCAGATAAGACACTTCTTTTAAGTAATTAGCATTTGAGAATTCATATGCTTGAGTGTTAGTTATGCAGAAGTAACTATTATTTATTTGAACATATTTTTAGAAGTTTTTCCAGGAAAGATTAATTCCTGTTTAAATTTATCCTGATTATAAATAACTTGCAATACAATATTTTGCATGCACACAGTAGCTCATCTCTTAACACAATATAAATGATAAAAATACAGACCACCAGTTAGTGTTGCCTTCTGGAGTAAAAGGCAGAAGCTAGATGAGAATTAGTTTTATTAGATTTTTGTTATAATATTGTCATTACTGGGAAATCTCCTCTTGCAATTCTTTTAAAGAAATATAGTAATGTATAGCTGTGTTTTGGACAGATATTAGAAATAATCAAGAAAAGGATATAATAGCCAGACAGAAATTTAAATGATTGTTCCCCCTCTTTTGCTTCACCGATTTTATTGTTCTCATATCTTTAAGTTCATGGACTACAGTCTTCTTCTGAATCCATGTGTCATTGGCTAGTTTTCATTTAACAGTTCTGAAGAGACTGCTGAAATCATTAATTCCATTTTAACAGTGATTCAAATAGTTCATTTTAATTAATACAATCCCACCATTATTAATAAAGCCTAAGAAATCCATTGAAAGTTTCCAATGTTATTTTTAAAACTAATGGTTCCAAAGTCCTTATTTAATTAGCAGATGTTTGTGATTGTCTTTTAGTATATAGCCTGGACAGATTTGATTCATGAAAGACTTAACATGTGTTACAAAAGGGCTCAGACAGGATAATTTCAGTGCTCTGTCTTTCACAGATCCAAATACATACCTGCATTCATATTTTAGAAAATGAAATGTCATGCTTGCTTGCCAGTGGCATCTAGATTAGATACCTGCTAAAACATTGTGCAATGTAATTTAAAACCTACACTGACCCAGTGGTCAAGCAATACAGAACAATTTTTCCTATGCCAACAGAACCCTCTGATTTACATCTGCAGCTGACAGTGCTTACAGACTAGACCAACAGGCCAAAAAAAGGAGGTTATTTTGAGCATTCTCTTGTTCTATGCAAATTGTCAGTAAGGTGTTTATTGAGGGCTTAGGAAGCTGTGATCATGTTTAGAGTCACCTATTCGTTCTTTCGCATAGGATAGTCCTCTAATTTTTCATAGGACCAGATTTGTTCATCTGGGGCTGTATAAAGACTGACAAAAAATTCAGCCCTCAATTTCATCTTTTTAATTATCTAGAGTAGCTTTTTCTCACTACAGGTTTTGATGGCATTCTCAGCTCATCTTGTCAGTCTGCTTAGTTTGATTTCACAAGATATACAAATAGCTAAAGTTTAGTTTCCTAGCTAAATCATATTTTATATAAGCAATGAAAGCAAATTCAGACATTAAATATTGCAATTTGGACTGGAGTTAGAGACTTCCCAACCCCAGGGATATTTCTCATCTCTGTCCTACTTCCTGGTAAATATAATTTCTGTCTTTCATATTATACAATTGATAATTGGATCAAAATTAAACAGATCAGATATACATATTGAATATTTATCTTATCCTGTAAAATCCTCACAAAAAAAAAAAAAAAAAAAAAGACAGAAGAATTAATAATTCTAGGGGACTACATCGTTTGAAAAAGAATAAATTCATGCAAAGAAGAATTTATGTTATTCAATACATGAGGATAAAACACAGGTTATTTCCTTTTGTGTCTTACACTTCCAACTGTTTTATTTTAAAAAGGGATAAATAGGTGGAGAAAAGGGAAATATAAGTGTTGTGTTCGGCTGTCTCTTACATGGTATATTTGTATCAGATACAGAGTCACTTTTGCCCTCTAAGTTTCAGACTGGACTGAGTTCAAAACTCAAAACACTTTCTCCCCTTCCCCCTTTCTTCCCAGGCTCAACTCTACTCCTTCATTCCTCAAAAGAGGTAATTTATCCTGCTGCATTTGGTGTAAGTGCAGCCTCACCTGGAGTACTGTGTGCAGTTCTGGGCCCCACAATTTAATGACATTGTGAAGGTCCTTGAATGCATCCAGAGAAGAGCAACAAAGCTGGTGAAAGGGCTGGAAGGAATGTCCTATGAGGAATGGCTAAGGACTTTGGACTTGACTAGTTTGGAGAGAAGGAGGCTGAGGAGCAACTTCATTGTTTTCTACAGCTTCCTGAGGAGTGTAAGCAGAGATGGAAGTGCTGATCTCCCTGGTATCTAGTGACAGAATGCATGGGAATGGTTCAAATCTGCATCAGGGGAGATTCAGACTTGAAATTAGTAAGAATCTCTTTACTGAGAGGGTGGTCAAACACTGGAACAGGCTTCCTAGAGAGGTAGTCAATGCCCAAAGCCTGCCAGTGTTTAAGAGATATTTGGACAATGCCCTTCATAATATGCTTTAACTTTTGGTCAGCCCCGAAGTGGTCAGGCAGTTAGATTAGATGATCTTTGTAGGTCCCTTCCAACTGTCCTGTCCTGTTCTGTTCCATTCCATTCTATTCTGTTCTATTCTGGCCCAGAATCACAGAATCACAGAATCTTCATAGTTGGAAGGGACCTCTAGAGATCACCTAGTCCAACTCCCCTGCTAAAGCAGGATTGCCTAGAGCACATCACTCAGGACTG
>VXBH01005996.1:182226-202893 GCA_013400035.1 Rynchops niger | reverse complement strand
CTCTGGAGTGTCAGCCACTCCTCCCAGTTTGGTATCATCAGCGCACTTGCTGAGGATACACTCTGTCCCATCATCCAGGTCATTAAGGAATATATTGAACAAAATTGGACCAAGTATTGACCCCTGGGGGACACCGCTGGTTACTGGCCTCCAACTAGACTCTGTGGCGCTGATCACAACCCTCTGGGTTCTGTCACACAGCCAGCTCTCAGTCCACCTCGCTGTCACCTCATCTAGCCCATACTTCCTCAGCTTCCTAAGGAGGATGTTATGGGAGACAGTGTCAAAAGCCTTGCTAAAGTCAAGGTAGATGACATCTATGGCTCTGCCCTCATCCAGGCAACCAGTTATAACATCATAGAAAGCTATCAGATTGGTCAAGCATGATTTACCCTTGGTAAATCCATGTTGACCACTTCCAATAACTTCCTGTTCCTCAACGTGTTTGGAGATGACATCCAGAATGAGTCACCCTGGCATTTTCTCACAGAAGCCACTGCTGCCCCTGCTATAAAAACCTTGCCACATAAATACAGTGCAGAAATACAAAAACTGTATAAATCTATACTTACAATGAAGAGACTAACAGTGTTTTCACTGTGGTGTTAATCAATGCAGTAATGAAGTCCTTTGGCAAAACATTCTGTCACTATGTAGAAGATGAGCTGTGTTCTGCAAGCTTCAGTCACTGCAAAGGAATTAATAGAACAGCTAGAAATCTAGCTAGAGATAAAGAAAATTAATTAGTCTGTCTTCAGAAATTTTCTTTTTTTTTTTTTTTTCAATGCATTCCATTTTCACAGTGAATAATCTTGTAAAAGATCCTCCATATAATTGAGTCCATTCTTCAAGAAACAGATGCTTAAAATCAGAGAACTTGAAACCATCTTGATATGAGTAGAAGCAAATAGCCGAGGAATAATACTATGCATTGGTAAATGCAAAACTGGAATAAGCCATGATGAAGAAATCACATGTTAAATTATGATACCCTCTCAGGTCAGGGGAGCAGACAAAGAAATTCAATTTTTGAAGTCTCTTTTTACTTCTATATGGATTAGAAATTATATTTTTGGCTATACTTATTTTTTAACCCTTTAAGTTAAACATATACTGCCATAGTCATGTTCCTTTAACTGGTGAAGTCTATGTTTTTCAGAGGCATGATTCTCACCATAGACTTAGAATGTCTGTCCTTAAGAAAAGTATCCTGTTTACTAAGGAATAGAAACCAAAAAAAGTCTTTTCTTTAGTGTCAAACTTCTGTTGTTTGCTCTGTGTGTTCTTTGGCTTCAGGTGGATCCAGTCCATCATGTATAAAACGTGAAATGTTATCAACAACTTGCATGCAACATATATTTTTAGAATAAGTGTTTGAAGAGGTAAATTCTAGGTAGTGGACAAGCAAATCTTTCAGGTAAGCATACTGCAAGACTCTGGGAGAATTACAAAATAAAATCCATTAACAACTAAAAGCACAAGTCCCACTAGGAAACCATACACCACCTCCTAAATCTCCACATAAGAATACTTCAGGGTTTAATCATACTCAACCATGCACCAAACTACTTTTCTCTGGGGTAATGCAGTATATCACAGTCTTTGATGACTATTCCACTGTCATCTCTTGGCTTACATGTGGTGAACAGTAAACTGAATTTCTATTATTATTTTTTTCTCAAAACACTGGCATAACTTTTCTTTCTTTGCATGGAGTAAGTTCACAGACAAAAGAAATACCTTACTACTTGCTCTAAAATTATCAGGTTTTAACAGGTAATAAATAATTTCAAGCCATTTTTTTAGGTAATTAACAAATTAGGTAATCCGGCAGAACCAGACTTTATTACTTGTAGATGCCAAAGAATATCAGGCATTCTTTATCCTGTATACCTCTAGAATTTAAACACATGAATATGTATAATATTTATGTATGAACCAGGAATTTTGGATTGTTACTATCAAGTCTCAGATACATGGAATAATGACTCATAAAAAAAAAGGACGGAATATTTATTCTATATTTTAGATTTTATTCGAAGGAAAATTGATATTTTAAAGTTTTGGTTTGTATGTATTTTATATTATGCATTTTAAGGAAATTTGTGGGACATACACATGTCTCTGTGAAAGTCACTCCTGCACAGCCTGCCTCCACTGAAAGCTTGGGTAAATAAACAATCTTTATGGCATCTCTCCAGGTCAAGAAATCTGATCTTTATTGAATTAATGCTAAAATGGAAAAGTAATAAAAAGTGATGTCTGCTAAGAACTATGAAACCGAGACACTGAAAGCAAAGACTCAACAATTCAGTTACTAAAGGTACTATTTATAAGAATTAATTTTACCAATAAATGCCAGGATTATTTTATGAGATGTGCTAAAGGGAAATTTCAATTATTATCTGATCATCTGACAGTACTATTTTGCCACGTTGTAATTTTAATGACATATCAATGGAAAAGGTTAGCGCAATTTTTTTCCCTCCTGTATTACCAATCTGGATGCTTTCTCCTTCTTTAATCAAAATTATAAAAGTCAAGAGGTCCCATCTTTATTGAAGCAATCAACCATTTTTTTTAAAAGCAAACTTGTGAGCTGGCTTTTTTCTCATTTTTGTTGAATTATTGATTTCATAATGCACATGAAATGTAGATAGTCTTTACTGTCTCTGATTAACTTTCTTTTATTGAAAAAACATTTAGTACACTGATCTCAGAGAAATTCTGCAAAGAAGATGAAGCCAGGTTCTTTCCAGTAGTGCCCATTGACAGGACCAGTGTCAATGGGCACAAATTGAAACACAGGAGATTCCCTCTGAACATCAGGAAACACTTCTTTTACTGTGAGGGTGTCTGAACATGGGAACAGGTTGCCCACAGAGGATGTGTAGTCTCCATCCTTGGAAACGTTCAAAAGCTGTCTGTACATGGTGCTGGGCAACTGACCTGAAGTGGCTCTGCTTGAGCAGAAAGGTTACACCAGATAACCTTCAGAGTTCCCTTCCAACCTCAACTATTCTGTGATTCTGTGAACTCACACACAGTGAAAGTAGGTTGACTCTTTTTTCATGTACTTCCTTAACAATAATAAACACTCATGTTTTGATTTCCAGAGCTTAGAAGGATTTTATACATATAGAAGGGGAAGAGAAAGGGGAAAGGAAGGGGACGGGGAAGGGAAAGAGGTGAATACCATAGTCATGTAGTAAAATGAGTTTTAGTAAGAGATTTTTCCTTTATGATTGTGACACTGAAAATTTAAAGGAACATGGAACAGATTTCTGTTTTCCTGTCCTAATTTCAAAGAAATATAACTTCTTATTAGCTGTTGACTGACAAGAAGCTATTAGAAGTATTTCATCTATATATATATATATATAGAGAGAGAGATCTATGTGTGTGTGTATGTATATATACATATATGCGTGTATAGTATGTACATGTTCATGTACCTATACAGATACTTTTAGAGAAAATACTTTTTGTTTTCTAAAGACATTTGTAGAGAAAAAANAAAAAGATTTTTTAAAAAAAATTAAAATTATTTCATTTATTCAATTATTTCATTACCAATCTGCTAACATATTAAGACTCATAGTACCTGAATCTGGAAGAACAATTTACATCTTCTTCATCTCAATCAGATTCTTTGGAGAACCCTTAGGCCAACTGGCATAATTTTACATTAAAGTACTTAAGTGCTCTGATGCTGCCTAGGTAGGATTTTATCTAAATGCTCATCAATGTCCTAAACAGCATGTAAGAAAGATTGACTGTACTTAGATATAAGGAAGCACCATAAATATCTTAGGTCTTCTGAAGAATTAATCTGTTAGATGTGTACAAGTAAAGCTTTATTATCCTTAAATCACTAATTTTTATGACTTAAATCCATTATTTTTGAGAAGCTGTGGCAGTCCTGTGGATTTCACACTGACTGGGAAGAGGGAAACACAATCCCCATTTTAAAAAGGGAAAAAAACAAAGACACGGGGAACTACAGACCAGTCAGTCTCACCTCTGTGCCTGGCAAGATCCTAGATCCTGCTGGAAACTGTGCTAAGGCATATGGAAAACAAGGAGGTGATCAGAGACAGACAAAATGGCTTCACTGAGGGCAAGCTTCTTTTGATGCAGTCCAGGATTTTTAAGGTCCATTCCAACTCTAATCATTCTATGATTCTAATGAAATTAATAATGGTATCAGTTTGCAGCCCCCATTTATATGAATCCTTTGTTTTGCAAGAACAAATTTAGGCAGTGAAATGAACAAATGGAAAAAAAAAAAAAATACACTCCTTAGCCTACATTTTCTATGAATAGTTTAATGTTTTGGAGAGTTGCATCAATCCTGAGCTACAGGATGTTTCAAAAGAAGAAACCATGTCCTGCAGCAGCACCATGGCAAAGAGCAGTTTCTTGTAAAATTAGGATTCACTGAAGCAAATAGGGCAAATGCAGGGGATGCTGTGAGGAAATAAAAGGATGTGGATCCTGATCTGCAGTTCCTGTGAAGGGAAGTCTTCAGCGTCTCCTTTATCCAGCAGTTTCCCCCTGGCCAGGCACCCTGTTTTCCAGTAGGTTCCTTGTTCATTACTCTTTCTTACCTGCTCCATGACACTTGATTCTTCATTTCACTGGGTAGTAGCCCCTCTTTTACAAGGAGCTGGAAAAACACCTCTGCCTGCTGAGCGTCCAGGAGCCTGGGCTTCCAGGGACTTTATGAATGGCTACCCTGTACGCAAGCATGCAAAGTTGATGTTGCAGATGCCTTCAAAAGGAATATTAATAAAAACCATCCTCTCTGTCTCTGTACTATATACAATACAAGATATATGTTCTCTCAAAAATTTAGTTTCACTTAGTAAGATCAACTTGACAACATTTTCAGGTTAACTGCAAAATTGTCCTTAATTCTCTGAGTGTGAGATACACACTTGCACAAACTGTGTGAGAAAGATAAGCGCTAATTGTCCTGTTAATTTCAAGCATTTATGCATCTCAGAAGCCACTATCAAGATTATTGGGTGGCTATCTTTAAGGAATTGATACACATTTTCCAGATATTATTATTTTCCTCTCTTCTTAGAAGTCTGAAAATACTAGAATCAAAATGCACATAAAAAGACCCCTAAGGACTGAGCTAATTGCCTTTGTTGGATACAAAATAAAATAAAAAATTACAAAAAATGTCCATGTACACTTGGTAGGAAATTTCTTTTTTGCCAAGGGGTTACTTTAGAGCCAATATGTGAAAAGTGAATCTTAAAAACAAATGAAAACAAAATAAAGCAAAAGAATACACGAAGTTAACATGCATCATCTATCATTTACAACATCACTTAATTACCATTGCATGATTATCTGTCCTTTTTTTAATCACCACACTCTCATATGTATGACTTCGTAGTTATTTTTCTTCTAATTACTTTTATTTGAAAAAGCTAATTATGTGCCACTTATTTCTTTACACTCAGTGTGTGATTATCACTGATCCACAGTGAACTGAGTGGTTAATGATCATATCGTGAAATATCTGGTTTATCCATTCCAGGGAAGAAAGCATTATTTAGTGATATTTTTGCATTTGCTTTCAGAGTTCCCCAAATATAATGATGGGAAAATCTTCAGCTCCTTTTTTATTCAAAAGGAAGAGAGCATGTTTTATCATAAACCTATGTCCAGCATTTAACGACACTTCAGCAAAATGTCACATATTTATTTATAATCTTCATTGGCTGTCAATTATTCATACCTTTCCTCTAAGTTCGTCACCATTTCATAAGGTAATTACTACTGGGATGCCATTAAATGTTAATAAGTGGAGAATCCATTTTAATATTGCTTCGTTATCTATACCTTGGGTGAATATTGTATTATCTTTTGAAACGCAAAATACATTTTATGGGTTTCATTTTTTTTTACATTTTAATATGTGTCATGGTCTTATGCAGTCAACATTAAACACAATTTTTAATCAAATATCATAGACACTTTGTATTAACTACAACTGACATAATAATATTTTTAAAGGAGAATGATAAGCATAATTAGATGGCACAATGCTGGTGATTAGATTTCTTAAAATAGCCAATTTCATATGATATTATGATTCTGTTGATAAATTCAAAGCATATTACCCTATAAATTTTTCCATTATGCTCTATCGGGAAGCAGCAGCTCTAAGATGGTGAAAGACACAAGCAAGTAAACCATTGTATAGCTGTTCATTGTACAACAATGCAGCTTTCATTTCTGCTAAATTTACAACCAACCCGCTTTAAAATGAAAATTCTCAAAAAAGGACAAAGAAACACTAATTCTAGGGTTTAACATTATTCTTAGTAATAATAGAATTTTACAGGATTTGAAATAAGAAAATAGTTTGCACACTTTTTTGAGTGTGAAACCATTTGTCCCAATTTTTTTTTTCAGTGTTTTATAAATGAACTGGAAGTTCAGAAAACTAAAAAAAAAAATATATATATCACAGAATCACAGAATGATTGAGACTGGAAGGGACCTCAAGGTTATCATGTGCAACCCTGTGACTCAGTCAGGGCCACCTAGAACTGTTTGCCCAGCATCGTGTCCAGACAGCTTTTGAATATGTTAAGGTGGGAAACTCCACAACCTCTCTGAGCAACCTGTGCCAGTCCTCAGTCACGCCCTCACCGTGAAAAAACGTTTCCTGATGTTCAGACCACACCTCCTGTGTTTCAGTTTGTGCCCATTTCCTCTTGTCCTGCCTTTGGGCACCACTGAAAAGAGCCTGGCTCCCTATCTTTTGCAGCCTCCCTTCAGGTGTTTTTATACATTGATAAGATCCCCCCTGGAACTTTCTGTTCTTCAGGCTGAACATTTCCATCTCCCTCAGCCCTTCCTCATAGGAGAAATGCTCCAATCCCTTCATCTTCTTAGTAGCCTTTTGTTGGAGTCTCTCCAGTATACCCATGTACCCCAAACTGAGGACACAGAAAACAGTGATGGCCCCTTTGTGTGTGTCCCCTGAGACATCTTCTGTGGGATTCTTTCACTATTAATTACAGAGAATGACTTTTTTTTTTCTTTTTTCAGCACGAATGTAGCTGGACTGTAGCTGGTGCACTGCTGAACTTGTCTTATAATTTTTTTTTTTCTTTTTTTTTTAAAGAGGGAAGTTTGTTATTTTTTGGAGATTTCATTGTTTTATTTGTACAATCATATCAAATTGCCTTCTAGCAACTCTTTCTAAAGTAAGTACTATGCGCTTGTCATTGCTTGTCACTTTTTTAAGAGTTGTATTTGATGCCAGCAAATTTTATTCACAAAATGTTAAGTACTGCCAGCTGTAATGAATTTCAAGAGACTAGCATTTTGAACACATGAATTACAGGATAATAATACAGACAGACCCTTGAATTATAAAAAGCAATGCTTAGAGTTCATGTTGCCTGTTTGTAATAGGTAAATACATACACCTCCTCTTCTATGGCTACTGTTAACATAAACACAATAATACTATGAAGAAAAATGTCACCTGTATGGCAAGGATAACTCTACAAGGAAATGAACACATCTATCAAGTGGAGAAAAGATGCAGACAGTGTGGTAAATGCAACATTTACCACATATATTTACTGCATATGTTTAGTACTAGACCAAACCGTACATAAGGAAAGAGGCATGTGTATGCAAAAATTATACATACACAGATTATATTATTTCTGTTTGTGAGTAGTTTGATGTGGATATGTCCAGAAAATGCCAAGAGTGTGAGTAATCTTCCACCCACAGACCCTTTCCTCTTCCCTTCCCAAATCCACAAGGCTTCTAAATTCAGGAGCATGTTTTAAAAAAATATGAAGAGGTAACTCTAAGCAATAGGTCAAAATGAAACAAAACAGAAATAAAAAAGTCTTATAAATTATTTTTTTTTTCCCCCCTTCCCTTAAGTCTTTGCAAGACAGTTTTCTCTTTAGATTAGTTTTCATAGACTTTCTCGATTCCTCATAACAAAACATCCATACAAGACACATTTCACAGAATCACAGAAGGGTAGGAGTTGGAAAGGACTTTTGGAAATCATCTAGTCCAAACCCCCTGCCAGACCAGGTTCATCTAAAACAGGTTGGACAGGAATGCATCCATGTGGGTTTTGAATATCTTCAGAGAAGGAAACTCCACAAGACCTCTGGGCAGCCTGTTCCAGTTCTCTGTCACTTTCAGAGTAAAGCAGTTTTCCTCATGTTGAGACGGAATTTCCTGTATTCCAATTTGTGCCTGTTGCCGCTTATCCTGTCTCTGGGCACCACTGAAAAGACTCTGGCCCCATCCTCTCAACACCCACCCATTAGTTATTTGTAATATCTATCAAATTTGTGTTTTTTTCTCTCTGTTTTACAGGGATCACATATGAGGTCCTGCTTAACTTTTTGCTCTTTCATCAGTGTCACAACCCTTGTTTTATCAATATCATTATATTACAAAGAAAATAAAATCAAACACATCTTCAATATGTATAATAAAAACACAGTATTGCATAGATTGATTACAGTTTTATACAATCATTGTTCATCAGGGGAGGTTTAGGCCGGATATTAGGAATTTTTTTTTTTGCACTGGAAGGGTTATTAAGCATTGGAACAGGCTGCCCAGGGAAGTGGTTGAGTCACCATCCCTGGAGATATTTAAAAGACAGGTAGGCATAGTGCTTAGAGATATAATTTAGATTAGTGATGATTTTTGTCAGAGTTAGGTTGATGGTTGGACTAGATGATCTGAAAGGTCCTTTCTAACCTAGGTAATTCTATGACTCTATGATTACAGCTCAATAAAGAGTATTTTATTTGCAGGACAGCTTTATGAACAATCCATGACCTTAAAGTCCATTTCTTCTGTCCTTGGAACAGTTCTATCTCTACACCCGTAAGACTACTCTCTCTGTGTAGTAAGTACCTTCTAATGATTGCAAAACTAATTTTAGGAAAAAAGGGACATTATTTTTGGAAATAATTGAGTTGATGTTTTAGCTTGTTCCATCAAGGACGTAATTGCTAGAGAAGTTATTTTGAAGTAAGAAGAATGGCAAAAGATGCAACATTTTTTGTGCTGTCTTCTGGTAATCTAGCTTCTCCAGCCTGCAAAGAAAACAGGTGAGGAAGTGTGTTCTCTGTCCTTCAGGAAGCTGATCTGCTATTGCATGTTTCCTGCACTGACCACTATATTAGTGTTATTAATCCCATGTGGAGTATGGTGCTGTGTGCTGTTCACTCTAGCAGGTGAGCAATATTCCATCTCTTCTTGACAGTCTCCGAATACACTCTCATGCAAGCTTCACACTCCTCTGGGCTGTTTCCCATCTGACTAAAGTTCACAAATTAGGAAAATTAACGTAGTCAAAAATCATTAATTAAATTCCTATGTTAGGACAAAATCTTTTTTCTTTTACCAATTACTAAAACTACACTAGACTCCTATGTAAGTAGGAGTGTGTCCTAAGTATTATTACCAACTCTCTTTTCTATTTAAAAAATCTCAAAGCCTTTGCTGTTTTCTGCATTTTGAAATTTCCTGTTGTCCTTTATATGGAGGATTTTTTTCAATGTTGGAATTCACGTCTTAGAAAATATTGCGTCATAACTAAGCTTCATGTCCAAGTCACTCATTTTCAGACAGAGAACAAGAAAAATTTGACTCACACTTAAGAGAATCAAAGGGACCAAGAGTTTATCTGCCCATTTTAATGTTAAAGGTGTCCAAATATGCAGAAATTTTTCATTTGGTTGTTTTTCTTCAACTTAATTCTAAGTGAGAATAGGAAAGTTTATGCATTTGGGTTTTTTCTTAACAATGTTTAATTGCTTGAAAAAAAACCTGAATTCTAATACATTATAGTATTTAATGTAACAGTGTCTTTGCTTATGTTGACATGCAGGTAAATTTTGCAGCATTGCAAAATTAGTGTTTAAACAAACAAACAAAAATATTTAGGATTTTTGTAAATTTGAATGAATGTTTCTATAGCTATAAAAGACAGTGCATAGACATGGGAAAATAGGCATAAGCACAAACGATTACAGAAGAATAGAAAGTCTGTTATCCAAGAGTTGAGTTCAGGCTCCCTTGTTCTTTAGCAGAAGATTTTTCTAAGTCTTCTGACATCTATATTACAGTGGTGATGTGACCCTCGATAGGAGGTGCTGAGTAAATGATCAAAATTTGAGGACACTGGATCTAACTCAACATCTTGATCTGCAGCCCACTATATAGACTGGAAGAAAAGCTTTTATGTTTTTCACACCTTTTATTTCACCACTAAGGGGTCAGAAAATGCTTCTAAATCTTAATAATGTGACAGGCTTTTTTTTCAGAATCAGTCCCAGCTACTGTGCAACACCTATGTCTCCTTTGGGGAATCAATATCGTAAAAGTTACTCAGAGCAAAAGTTAGGTCTATATTACAGGTCAAGCCACGTTGACAGGTTGACCAGGCAAAGGTCATTTATCCTGTATGGCAGAACAAGGAACAGAGCTCTGTTCTGATCAATCCACTAACAGGATAAGAAAGTGTCTCAAATGACATGCTGTGTCCATTGGACTTAAACAGCATCAATCTGCTGTTCATTTAAACCTTGCCCTTGGCAATTTTCTGGAAATGTGTGTTGAACGCTTCAGTTAGTACTTACGCTTCTTTCTGTAAGTGTTTGCCTGGATTTTCGTCCTTGGAGAATAGTTCTTTTTAAAAAAAGTTTATATGTTCCAGCACTTAAAATGAATATCCAGATTTTACTTCAGAAGACTGGCCAACGGAACAAGCTTTGACCAAAGAGTAGCTGATGCACATGTAATGTTGCTATATGAATATGATCTTGAAACAGTACAAATTCATTTCAATAACTGTTCAAAATTACATGTGCATGTGTATGAATATACCAAAATTGAAATGTGAACTTTCTGGGCTTGGACTCTAAAAGGTCAATAATATTTGCTGGGATTTCAAAATATCAGTTAATCTTACCTACATTTTACAGTTCCAAGAAAAAGGGAAGAAAAAGATATCCTTTAGTAACATGTTGCTTTGAGTGATTCATGGCCCTAAATCTATCTATTCCTTGGTTACTTTCTAAATACATGATCATAGACACATTTATCAATCTTGCAGGAAAAAATTATGTATCTTTATCAGTACTTCTTTATGATGTCTATTCTTTTCTCTTATGTAGTTTAGTAGTGCTCATCAATGAGATAAATGGTACTGCATTTGAAGAGGTCCTTTCTTACTATTAATACTGACCTGACTGGTGCTACATGACATGATAGTGCCTACAGAGGTGCACTAAAACATGCCATCCACTTCCTCTCATTCCAAGTGCATCTGGATCAGATAAAAAAATCCTTTAAATATTGAAAAATGCAATAAAATATATAAAAATTGCAATGATGATATATTGTTGTCTCTACATTTAGTAAAAAGGTCTCCTATAGTTATATATTAAATCAATTTGGATTTTTTTCCCTTACAGAACTGTATGTTTTTTTCAGAAATATTCTGCAACAAAATGGGTGAAAAGTGAGATCCCTTTCTCTTCTTGTTATTTCTTTCCCATTCCTCCTTATGAATTTATAAACCCTTTTGCATCATTTACAACACAATGAAATGAAACTAAATTTTCCTGATTCCACAGGTGGTGCCTATACACAACTTAGTAAAGTTACCTAAATTTTAAGTTTAAATGGTATTACGTGTTTTATTTTGTTACATTATTTTAGTTCACCAATTCAGGTTCTACTAGTACAATATTTCAAATATTCCCAAATAGCTCAAAACCCATGTTTGTCTGTGTGTATGTCTATGCACATAGGTTTGAGAAGAGAAAAAGAGAAAGAGAAAAAAATCCTTTAAATATTGACCTACGTAAAAACAGCTTTTAACATAAGGCTGAGTATAACCATTGTGTGTGTGTGTGTCTGTGTGTGCCTATTGAATAAACAAAACTCTCCCGACATCATCTGCCAAAACCTCGTTCTTTTTAAAGAAGAAGACAAGCATCAGTCCCAAAGTAATGATATCATCAGCTGGATTCAACAGTAACTGGGAAATACCAAAATGACTTTTGAAGCAAAGGAGGAATCAGCTTGACACAAAGTATAACAGAAGTACGAACATTTCTAGCATGGGGATGGACACCTTGGAAATGAAGTATCACGGAGGTCTGTCCCTGCTGGCAATGACCCCAGGGCACCCAAACACTGCACACACTTGGTAGCACAGCCTCCCCAGTGTCACTGAGAGCATCCTGCACCTGGTGACAGTACCCAAGTGTTTATTAACACTGTGCAAAACTAACATTATGATTTGTGTGTTTCATTACTGATATTGATCCTGAATGTATGGTTCACTGACTGCCAGTTAATAAATGACAGACTGTCATTAATAAATTTGTATATCACTTTGATTAGGATTTTGGCTTAAAGCAGTTGAACTGAGTAATTTCCGACATACAGCTTATCAAAATAGTTTGGAAGGCACTATACCTTAATATAGGCTGAAAACTGAGATAGAAGAGTGGTCCAACCTAAGTTAAAGCAAAGTATGGAAATTAATACTCATTATCTGAAGCCCTAAATCTTGATGGCAATAAGTAATTATTAGGAGCGGGGGATCAAAAAAATCCCATGACAGAATGTAATGGGCTGCTTCAGACTTACCTGTTAAACAAGGTATCTGTTCCTTTAAGGCTGACACTTGAAACTCTGTAAGTCTAACACTCAAGGGTCAGATATTTTGCACAGAAGCCATCAAAAAGTAGGGAAAAGGATAAGATGTCTTCCTTATCTACTTGATATATACTACGCTGTAGCAATGAGTCTGCTTTGGTAGATATCAGGAGGGTCATGTAGTAAAAAGTCCTAGGTCTGAGCTTATTTCCAACTCTAATTCTGCTGCACACTTAAGATATTCATAAGACTGTACTAACCAATACCTTTACATGAGCACACACTTCTAGTAGTACAGATTCAGGACATGGTATTCCCTATAGGCTCTCTTTCTCAATGTCTTCACAGGCATTCTTGTTCCAGCATTATTTTATTTGTTTTGAGGGATCTGCTCCAACATCATTTTTAGAGTTAACTGCTTAATACATTGTTAGTGTTTGTGAAAAATATAATAAAAGTAGTACAAGGGAGAAAGCAGTATATATAAGAATGATTAACCGTACTTTTAATGTATGCAGTGAGCAAAATAAGAAATGTCACCCAAATTATCAGAGACAGATTTTTTTTTTTTTCATTAAAATATTATGTTTGAAAAATGGTACTGTATTGGGTATAGGTGTCAAGGTTTTTGCAGTGGGAGTCAAGGGGTGCAGGGGTGACATCTGTGATAAGAGGGCAGGGGCAGTTCTGTGACAGAAAGGGCTGTTTCCAAACAGTTGCAACAGACCCACCACAGGACACAACTGAGACCACCAGCCAAGCTGGTGGTGTCTGTGGGAAAGTGGGTTTAAGAAAGGGCAAAAAAACCCTGCCAGTCAGAGGAGGAGGGAACTAACACAAGAAAAAGCAGAGGGAATGCCAAAGTCAGAGAAGGAGGAAGAGGAGGTTCTCCATAGTGCCAGAGCAGGTACTCACACTGCAGCCCGTGGAGAACCCCACAATGGAGAAGGTATATATTTCCTGAAGGAAGCTGTGTCCTGTGGAGACTCCATGTTGGATCAGGGTAAAAGTGTGTGAGGAGGAAGGAGCAGCACAGAGGAACTGTTATACCCTGTAAACCTGCAGTAAAGTCTGTGGATGAGTAGCTGGGTGGGAAACTGGCTGTTAGCTAAGGCTATCCGCCACAGGTAGACCAGCATCTTAACGCTCACTGAAGGGAAACGAGTACAGGATAGACTGTGACTGACAAGAATGTATATCAAAAAATATACTCACCTATATGCATATCTTCTGAACAGAAATTCAGTAGTTAATTTTATGTGTAATGCCATCATTATTTTTCCTTCCTTTGCACTATTCTCTTGCAATGATGACCCCATTTAAATTTGAATAAAAGTTCCTATTAATGTCAATATGCTGTAACACTTTTATTTATGATTCTATTTATTATACTAATCACAATGTATTTATGATGGCTCTTTTCCAAGCAGTGTGAATAGCCGATGCCTGTAGGAGGTCACAATGCATCTTAGGTACTGTCATCAAATTGTTATTTCTATTTTTTGGTTAAATTTCATTGCTATTAACCTTTTCCAAGCAGATTTAAAGAATTTTATTAGTTGTGTGTACTAATTGATCAGTAGTGACATTTAAGGCTTAGTTTGTGCCTCTGGCAAAAACATTGCAAACATTATACAATGCTTGTATATGCACATGTACCCACAAATGCCCACACACGCACATGTGCATATACCTTTATCTAAAAGCACTTTAAAAAAGAAAGATACCTTGCTGCTGTAGCATTGCTGTATTTGCAAAATTTTTAAAGCCATTACGTAATTTTAATGGCAATTGAGGCTGGCAGTTAGGAGAGTACTTAGGCATTTATTCTCACACAGTTTATATTACTGATAAAGTTAAATATTGAGCTAGAAGCTTTCTCAAAGGCAAAGTTGTCAAACGGAAATCAGAATAAACTAAAAATAAGCATGAAACCTCATGCTCTATTAATCTTTTTATATAAATGTAATATTGTAAAATAAGCTGCGTTGTTTTAAGAACTCAAGGAACAATCATTTTAAGTTGACTTTCTTAACTTGTTGACATGAATAGTTGTCCTGATTTTCAAACCTTTTCAGCATCACAACTCATTCCACTCAATTCTGCATAGCCAGTAGGTCAAGGAACATGAATATTTTTTTGTCATGCATCGTAGTACATTACAAATAGCATGTGCAGTTCTGGGCCTCCTGAGACAGGAAAGATTTCAATGACTGGACCAAGTCTACCAGGATGGTCATGGCTGGAACGCTTGACCTTTGAGGAGAGGCTGCGGGCCTGAGGCTTTTTCAGATTGGAAAAGGGGCAGCTGTGGGAGAACTAGCAGCAGGCCCCCTCCACCCCCCGCCTCCCCCCAAACCTATTGGGAGGTTATTAAGAAGGAACAGCCAGGGTCTCTACTGATATGCATAGCAGAAGAACAAGAGACAGTGGTCCTAAATTGAAACAAGATGATGCCAGCTGGATATAGACAAATAAAAAATTCACTCAGAGGATAATTAAGCAGCAGAGTAAGCTGCCCAGAGAGGTTGTGTAGTCTCCATCCATGGAGTTTTTCAATAGTCAGCTGAACAAAACCCTAAGCAATGTGGTTTGAATGCACTGTTAGTCCTGCTTGGAGCAGGAGGTTGGACTAGATGGCCTCCTGAGGACCCTACCAACCCAAATGAGTCCGTGATTCTACCACCTTTCCTTTTTTATGAGTCATATGCAATACCTTCAGTGGCAAGGGCATGAAATTTACTCAAGGAATCCAGAAGAGAATAACACATTGGCGGGTATCATATCCTCACTCTGTAAAAGTTTAAAAAATGTTCTCAACAAGCACTTTCTCTTTGATTTATCCACTGAAATCCTAAGATTAATTTTCTCAGTATATTATTCCAATTGTACCAGCTAACTTGATACATTGCAGGTCTGACAAACTCTTGTAGGTATTTTTCTTCATCTCACCTGCTGAGAACAAGCAGAATTTCTTCAATCTCTAGCAAAAGTACATGATCAACAGGGAACAAATGTTGAAAAATTAAAAAAAACCCAACCAACCAAAAAACCTAAAACACAACCAGTTTCTATGTTTCAGTTTATGTAATCGTTAACTTCACTGAAAGCTATTTCATTAAATTTTTCCATGATTTACATACACATTTTATGCGGAAAACATTTTGTATGTGCATGTAAATTTATGTGCAAGTATGGGATTTACAGCACACTCAAGTAACTGGAGAGTCCCATGCCTTTTGAACCTTACCTAGATAATTAATGTTGCAAGCAAGGTAGCTGCTCAACCACTTTTTCCTGAGGCCATGCACCCTGTGTGGCTTTTGAGGTAAAAAGACTGCATCCGTCACCACTCTGCCTTGCTACCACCAGTGCAATTGCAATGATATTGCCACAGAGGGTCAAAAGGTTTCTGAAGAGAATAAAATGACATGCATATAAAGCATTCAGGAAGTGATTTATACCTGTAGCAATACTTTTGTTCTTTCAACTTACGATATAATGAGAAATACTTGTTTAAGTTCTACTTGTACAATTGTGTAGTTTCCTGTATAAACAGGTGGAATGGAATTGAGATCTCTGTCCTGCTCCATTGAAACTATGGAAGGGACATTTAACTTCAGCTCTCTGATAGAAGTATTGATGGCTGCGTATGTTTTTTGCATACATTTTTAACATATGTTTACAAAATTTATAATATTTTCTAACTGCTAGTTTTTTTGTAAAACAAACAAACGAAAAGTAAAAATGTATAATCACTCTATACTCCGTGCCAAAACTTTCTAACAGAATAATTCATAGTGCCATCCAAGAGTACAAATTTCAGGAAGAAATTCTTTACTGTAAGGGTGGTGAAGCACTGGAACAGGTTGACCAGGGAAGCTGCCAGTGCCCCATCCCTGGAAGTGTTCAAGGCCAGGCTGGATGAGGCTTTGAGCAGCCTGGTCTAGTGGGAGGTGTCCCTGCCCATGGCAGGGGGTTGGAACTAGATGATCTTTAAGGTCCTTTCCAATCTGAATCATTCTGTGATTCTGTGAATTATGCTTTTAAATGTTCATTGTACCATCAATTTATTTAATTTTTCGAAACAATAAAATCAAACTAATCTGTCTGTCTTTGTTAACAACATATTAATTAAATATATTTATGTATATGTTTTATATAAAGGCATTTTCTAGTAGAAAAAACTGTAATCAGTTTAATATACTGGCAAAGATTTTAGAATCTTGTTCCTCAGATCTGTACTATCACAATCATAAGGCTCTACAGCATATCAGCTTTCATTCAGTTCTGTACAATTTCTTAAAGTAGAATTTACCATGTCTAATTTTAGACATGACCAACACAAAACTTCGTGTCTGAGTTCCAGCACAGGAACTTCATTGTCTGCTTTCTAAACAATGAAGAGTAACAAGATGTTATTGGTCTGATTGTTCCGCTTAATGTAAATACTGCCTCTGTGATAACAAGAATCACATCCTAAGCATGTTGATCTATTCCTATTGACTGTAAAGACAGCCTTGGTGTTCATCTGCCTTCAGTCATGCCAATTCTTTCATGAATTCTACCTTCACTATGTTAAGAATGCAGGCTCTTTTAACTTACATGCACACACATACACACCAAGAAGAGACTCTCATATGCTTTTCTATGCCCACAATTTTGAGTATTTAATGGTAGATCAGCATAGATTACATTCTATTTTTATAAGAAAATAAGTTATAATGTTAAAGGGATATATGCATTTGTGCTTAGGCCAATTTCTACACATATGCATTTATATTAGGAGGTCCTTTCCAATCTGAAAAAACAAAAAAACAACAAAAAAAAAAAAAAAAAAACAACCAAAAAAATTTATCTGTCCAACAAGTTGCTGCAGGTAAATTTTGCAATACACATGAAAGTGTATTGAAGGCTAGTAATTAAATCCATTATTCTGTTTAAATTCAGAAGCCTCACTTAACAGACAAATATGAAGATAAGGCAAGAGCTACTAGCAAAATGAGAAACATGGTGTATGTGTAGATATAGATATAACTATTATAGAAATTCAGCTAAAAGGAAATACCTCCTTTTGGATTAGTGAAGTAAAAAAGATGGTAAACTAAAGTTAAGAACAAACTGACTAGCTTACTCTCTGGAACATGTACTCAATGTCCTTCAATATATCCAAAAAATATTTGAAAAAGAAATGAATAAAGCAGAGACAGCATGATGATCAAAACTATTTTTCAGAGCATAAAAAAAAAAAAGTGACAAAAATCTACAAGAATTTTCTAGTAGTAAAATACTTGGCACAACTAACAGAAGGAAATGAATGTTAGTTGTGAAAAGGAAAATAAAAACAAAACAAAACAAAACAAAACAAAAACCACAATATCCAAGTTTCCCATTACCACTGGAAAAAAAAAAAAAAAGATCTTAAATTCATTTTGAACATTTATCAGACAAATGTGATCAACATTCCACATCTGTGAAAAGGCAAGAAGTACAGTTGGAAATCTTAGGGAGTTATTTATTAAATAATAAATTTATAAGAGTATTGTGTGCTTGATTGGTCTCTATTTCATCTATACTTTAAAAACAGAGTGAAGTATTAGTCATATCTCAAAACAAACAAACAAACAAACAAATATTAGATCTCTTGATGTTATAGTAAATAAACAAGGGGAAATTATTATTATTCCTGACCAGACTAAGTAGGCAGATTTCTAGCTGCCTCTTTTCTAGGCCTAGGAAAGAAAGACAAGACCCAGAAGAGGAACAAGGGAAAATTTGAGAAAACCAGGAATATGGAATAGTTTTCACAGAGAGAGAATAAACAGCTTAGGTTTCTTACCTTGGCAAAGGACTGTATAAATGTCTATGACTATGGAAGGTGAATAGAGATTTTTTATTTTTTAGGTTTTCATTATTTCCTAAAGTAGCAAAATTAGCAGGTAGAACTTGAAAAAGTTCTTTGTTGTACATACTATACTAAGTGAAAGTGTTGAAAAAGGGATTATATTCATTATCAGAAAGTCCTAAAAGCAATGATTGCCAGCAACTGGGTGACAAAAGATCACTTCATGTTTATCCTATTTCTTTTGTTCTTTCTCCTGCTGTCTATTATAAGGTAAGATCAATCTTGGTTTGAACCACTATGGCATTCTTATCATCTCATCTTATAGGAAATGTCCCCATCTGCTACTTAAGCCCAAAATGTGTCTTATTGTAGCTGTTCCCCTGAACCAACCTTCTTTGTGCAGCAAAGCAGGAGAGTAGCCAGAGTGATTTACGCAGGTTATGCTGCAAAGCCTATTGATGTTGTCAGGAAACCTTCCATGAACTTCAGTAGGATTTGGCCAGGCCAAGCATCCCCCCACATCTTAAGTGCTATAAGAAGGTAAGTACTATGCATATTGTAGCTCATATAGTCAAAAATTAAAAAAAAAAAAAAAAAAAAAAGGGTGTTTATTTCTTCTTTCGTAGGTATTCTCTGTAAAATGCCTAAAAAGTCAGGATTGCAGTGGACAGCTACATATAAAGATGTAAAAGTATTAATTGTTTTAGGAAATATTAGGATGCTAACACAGTTCTCAGAATAGGGTAATAGGCAACAAAAAGGTGGGATAGTGGAAGAGGATTTCGAGAGTCCTCTTTTTTTGGCATGTGGTAGTCCATGAAACATTTATAAGCAGCCTAACATAGAACTCTTTGTTTAATCAATTCACTGATCAACAAGGCTGTAACAACAATAACGTTTCTTCCAGGTGTGATGGTTTTTTTTGTAATATAATTTGATGGGGTTTTTTAACTGCTGATTAACCCAGAGAGAAGTATTTCCATTTTCACAGATAATTTGTAGCCAAAAATAGTACATATATTTAAGAGAGATATCATAGCAATCTTTTTATTTGTTTTCTCCATCAATCCTTGTGTTAAAGATAAGTGTGGGATCAGTAAAAATAATACTGGAAATAATTATAGAGAAAAAAATTAAACAACAAGGAAAAATTTCCTAAACATCAAAAAAGATCCATTTAGAATTTGGACAACAGCTTGTGTCTGTACTTATCTCAGCTATTCCATTCATTCTGTGACTTATAGCTTCACTGATCTTCCTTTGAATCTTTGTGCTACTGGATGGAGGTCCATGAAAGTGCAGTTGAACAAAGATTATTTGACATTTGAAAGCATAATGTCCCCAGTGCAAGGAACAAAGAATAGAATCATCTTTCTTGTATGTATATGGATAAATACAGAAACATATAACATACATTTAAATACGGACATGATTTGAGCAATAACCTTCTCAAATGTTAAACTACTGTTCCTCCTGTCTTAAAACATTAAATGAATATTTTTTTTCCTTATACTCATCTAATATTTTCCCATATTTAACTAGAGACATGTAAAGGTTTTATTAGTCTTCTGTTTACTTTCAAATAAAGAGGAGTATGCATTTGTCTGAAAGATATATAAAAAATGGCTTATTGCAATTTATTCACTCATAAAGATTTTTTCAGTAGAAGAATAATGAAGACTACTTTTTTGAGTGCAATAAGAAGAAAAGATCTAGGCTTACTAGATCATTAGATCCTTGATTAATGGGGGCATGGTTGTCTCCTTAGATTATACTACTTTTTAGTAAGGTTGATATTCCTTGAAAAGTGTTCTAGGCTTCACTTCACTTAATAAAAGGTTGTGGGTTTTTTGCTTTAAATAGCAAAACAGAAGCAAAATAAACAATTTAATTGTAATAATTAACAAATGCCAGCCTACATCAGAAATTATGAATAGATAAATTAAAAATAAATACTGAAAAGATTAATTTTCTTTTATTCTTGAAAATAGTTCATTTTATGAATTTTATTGCTGAGCTAATTACTAAGAGATCATTAGCTTTGGGTGGGCCACTGTAGTTTTTGCTTAATTTCTCTATTACATAAGCAATTATCACATTAAAAGATGAGCACAATAAAG
>VXBH01005996.1:154613-166949 GCA_013400035.1 Rynchops niger | reverse complement strand
AAAAAAAAAAGCCATATATACAGAATTTAAAGTCATATCAATTTAAATGTCTAATAGCAGAAAAGACCGGACAAGAGTAGGATGACATGAAGAACAAAGAAGTTACATGTGACATCCTAATATATATAAGTTAGTGAAAATGATAAATGATCTTTCTCTGCTTTTTAAGTTTTGTTGTTGTTGCTGTTGTTGGTTTTGTTTGGTTGCTTTTGTGGTTTTGTTTTGTTTTGTTTTGTTTTTTTCACAAATAGTATGGAAAGAATTGTGATGGTAACATTGCTGTTGTTTTAGTTATGCTAATTTAAAATTTTTCATTAAAAAAATTTAAATAAAATTCCTTTAAGTCTTCACCCTTCTGATATCATTTAAATCGCATACATTATTTTAGGGAGAGGGGAATAAGGGGGGAAAAAGAGAGAATAAATAATGGTGCCAATTCTACTGTGTTTGCATAACGAGTTAATTTGAAACCTATATGGCAGTCCATGGAGCACATAGTCTAAGACTTTAAAATATTGCCCTATAATTTGATTTACATAGCCCTCCTAGTACTGTAGACAGTAAGATTGTACTAGAACACATTAGTGAATTTAATCTATTTTCTACAAAAGGGATATGTTGCTGGTTTGTATTTTTACAGCAATGATTAGGGATGTCATTTGTGTCCTTATTGTTCCTAAGGTTCTGTGATGTTGTTTATTGCCAAATAGAGACTCTGTTGCAGAGACACAGCAAAATAACAAGCTAAAATATAGAAAGGTGGGGAGGGAAAGGAACAGAAATGTTAAGATCTACAAAATGTTAGATTACAAAGGTACTCTAAATTAGGATTTAAGAAGCTCTTTCACTTCCTAATTAATAAGGGCAAATAAAAACCTTTAGGGGCAAGGTAGCTCATCTGGAGTTTTGAGGCAGTGTGAGCTTTTTTCTGGACATGCCTATCTCACTTTATTGAAAGGCAGAGGCTCTGCTCAGACTATAAAAAATACAATTAGTCAAACGCAATTTTCTAAGTGCAGTGGAAATAAGGCTGTTATGATTTTACTGTAATAAAGTTTTCCAAGCTCATATTTTGAAACAATATGGACTACTTCACATGGCTTGGATATGCACTGTGTTAATTTAATGTGTGCAGAAAATTAGTGACAAAGGATCTAATCTTGATCCCAGTAGATCTGATTAAATTTTTGTTGTTATGAACAATTTCAGTTAGTCTCCAGGAAATACTTTGGGCTATAAATATGCCATTAGTATTGCCATTTGGATGTTTATGTTTTTGCAGCCCTGAAAATATTTGTCTAGCTGTGGTCAATTATCGCAAAGAAATCCTTATAAAAAAATTCTCCTCCAGCATGTAATAATAAATCATGCAAAAAAAAAAAAATATTTTGCTAGTATTATATCTCCCTCTACTGGTAAAATATTATTTTCCTTATCATTAATTTCAAAAGCAGACTAATCTTTAAAAAGATTGTAACATGGCAGGTCCTTTTTGAAAGTACAGCCCCAGGATGAATGTTTTAGAGACAACAAGAAATAGGTCTAAGTAATCTTTTGAGACTGGGTAATGCAGGATGTTCAGACATGAGTTATTGATTTATTCAAGGAAGATTGATTCACCGGGAAAGTAGAATGATATTTGCAGTGAGGGAGTCTACTGGAGTTCTGTCAGTAATTTCCTTTAAAAACAGAATAGGGAGTATGTAAATATGTAAGTACCCTAAAAATGTTGGTAGTCTATTAAAAGAAAGAAAAACATAACAGGAAGTATGGATTCTCCCCTGGAGCCCTCTAACAATGTAAAACAATTAAAGCTTGATTAAATAATGTAATCAGTAATGATTATTAAAAAGAAATGATGGCTATAAAAATAGACAACATTCACCCATCTTTTAAAATTATTTAAAACCTGTAAAACAGTGCAGTATTGATAATAAATATAGTAAATATGTATTCAATTAACAAACCCTCAATGTTCTGAAAAGGATTTAAAGCAAACAGATCCAGAAGACTGTGTGTATTATTGACTAGTAACACTGGACTCAGAAGGGCTTTTCATTCTCCTTGGTTTTTTGTTACACTTCCCTAAATAGGCAGAGTACAGGGGAGAAACTGTGGTGCCGGACTTTTCTGCTTTTCTAGAACAGGGATTAACACATTTTCTGTATAAATTTTCCACCTAAAGCACTGTAAACTAAATACCTGAAATCCTGACTAAGGTTTTGTTAGGATTTACAGCCTAGAGCCTGCTATAGGCAGTAAATTTTGCCCTTGTTTTAAAGCACAGCTAGAGGAGTTGGTTGGGCCACCATCTAGCTTTTATATAATACCTTTAGGGTGACAGGACTCACTCTGGAGCCTGTAAGTTTGGTTTCTTGAACACAAATAAATCTCTTTTCCCTCCAGGAGAGTGCTGTAAAAAGCAGTAACCATACACAAGGGTGGTCCAAGTTACATTTTAAGGGGATGTGTGATTTTGCAATTTTAAGTAAGGTATTTTGGTCATCACAGTGTATGAATTAAACATTTTGTGACACAATGCTCTCATTCTTCAGAGTCTCCCTCTCTCATGGCGATGATGATATGATGGAGATGAAATTATTCTAAAAAAGCTTAAAAAATCAGAAAGTCTGAATAAGGAAGAGAGAAAATGATTGTGAAAAAAAAACAAGGGAAGGAAGCAGGCTGAGAGGGAGAGCAAGAGAGGACTAGAGGCAACAGGCACAATCTGAAACACGGGAGGTTCCATCTGAATATCACGAAACACTTTTTTACTGTGAGGGTGACCTAGCAGTAGCACAGGTTGCCCAGGGATTCTCCACCCTTGAAGATCTTCAAAACTTGTCTGGATGTCATGCTGAGCAACTGGCTTTAGGTGACCCTGCTTTGAGCAGGTGGGTTGACCAAAACGACCTCTGGAGGTCCCTTATGGCCTCAGCTATTATGCGATTCTGTGAAAAGANAAATGAACAAAATAAAAAGAAACAAAAGAAAGAGAGAAGGGGAAAATACGCTTTTACCACGGAAAAGAGGGAAAAGAAAAAGCTATGCTGCCACACTTTTGTATGCAGATAATGGTGGTATTTAACCATGTGATCAGATGAATGTCCTTTCTAAACTGTCAGTGTCAAGGTAAATTGATTCATTGCTCATGGTGTGCACTGTCAGCATCTATTGTTATCTTTTCTTTTCTTACTTGTCATTCAGATTAATAACGTTAGTGGTGCTATATGCTTGCAGCTTTCTTCCCCATGTCAGCCACTTAGGAATTTGCTCTGCACAGCTAATTTCTCTGGATTTCTTTGTACTACTTCTTTGATTAGTTTAAACTGGCAGCATGAGCATATTTTATCTCCTTATGACTACTCACATCCATTAAATATTTCTAAAAGTTTGATGGTGTAGTCACTGAATACATGCCCATGAACAATGAGAAAGTTTCATTGCTTTCATTTTTACTACCTTTTGTTTGTGTGCTTTTTTCCCTCAAACATGGAAAAGTGCAGTTGGTGGCTATTAGGAGACTCCAAAAAAAGAAATAATGTTTTTGTATGTACAACAGTGACTGAATCTTTCTTTTATTTCAATAATAAAGTGTTATTAACCAGACAAAATTAGAGAAAATAAAGCCTACAATTACAGAAAATAAAGCCTAGATGTTATAGATTATAAAATCCTGATAGAATTACAGCTAGAAAAAAATGACAAATTATTTTGATGCAATGGGAATCAGGTTGGAGATACTGACAGTAGACTAATCTTCCGGTGTTAATATTTTAATTTCTTATGCTGAAAACAATCCAGAACTTGCTAACAAAATGATATAAATGATGATGTAAATTTTTGAGATATTGCCAAAACAGAAGAGGACTGGAATGCTATCCAGGATGAACTATAATAACCCTGCATGAATAGTTATCTAAAGCAAATGGGAAAAATATAATTGTAGAAAGTGCAAGATCATGAATTTAAGACTAAAAAACAGAATTTTTGCTATCATCTAGGAGATCAGCAGCTGCAAATATCAATGAAGCAGAAACCTCCTTGTGTGAGATTATTCACAAAGGAGAAGACTAATGTCACCCCTGACAACAAGTTGTTTCCGAGACAGAAAAATATTAAAGCCTTAGTACAAAGGACCAGTGAGCATGTCTCTGTGATATTTACTGAAGTACTGAGTTTAATTTTAGTAGTACATATTTAAAGGACATAATAACTAGAAAATAGCATGCAATGATGCAGAGGAAATTATTTGTATTTCACTAAAAACGATAGCTATGTGAACAGGTTTGGGGTTTGATTATGGGTTTTTAACTCAGTGAAACTAGTCAGCTAAATGTCTGTCTTGACACTCAGAGGTCGGAGTGCAGGCTGAAGTTGATGCATCATGCAGATCAATACCCGGCTTCATGGCTGGTGTTATCTCCAGAGCTTTGGTTTCTACAGTCATGGGACTTTATTTGATGAACACAGCCTATTGGGGAGAGATGGGATCTGCCTACCTAGAAAAGGCAAGAGAATCTTCACTAACAGATTGGCTGACTAGGTAAATTGTGTTTTAAACTAACTTGGGGGACAGTGTTCAAAGCTGTAACACCTGTATATTTAAAAGAAACTGGGTGGGTATCCAGACTTCCAGAGTAGTGAGAAATGCTCCTCATCCTTTCCAAAGACAAGAAAACTAAGTACAGACACGTATAGTGCATGTATACCAATTGAGGTAGTCTAGGCAGCAAACAGGAGGAACTGGAACTCCATGCCCAGTCTGAGAGTTATGATGTCATAGGAGTCACAGAAACCTGGTGGGGAAACTCACATGACTGGACAACCAACACAGGTGGCTACAAACTGTTTCAGAAAGATAGGAAAAGAAGAAGACAAGATGGTGTTGCCCTTCATGTAAAAGAGAACTTTGAGTGTATGAAGGTGAGCTATGGAGACTACGAAAGTTCTATTCAATGCCTTTGGATCAAAACTAGAGGGAACATCACCATGGGGGAATCTTATGTTAGGTATCTGTTACTGTCCTTCCAGTCAGGATGATGAGGCCAGTGAAACCTTACTTCAAGCTGCTCAAGGAAGTCTTGGGCCAACATAACCTGGCCCTCATGGGTGACTTTAATTACCTGGACATTTGCTGTGAAAACAACACGGTGCACAATTCTGCTATCAGGTTCCTGCAATTCATTGAGGACTGCTTCCTGCTACAGATGCTCAACATGCCAACTAGGAATAGCACATTGCTAGATTTACTACTCACAAACTGAGAAGACTTACTCGACAAGACAGCTACCAATGGCAGCCTTGGATACAGTGATCACAACATTGTGGAGTTTAAGATCCTGCTCAGCACACAAGTAATAGGACAAAGACCCTGGGTTTTCGAAGAGCCAACTTGCTCAGAGCCTGGCCACAAGGGGTTCCCTGGGAAGCATCCATGTGGGGCAAAGGAGCTTTTGAGTGCTGGGAATTATTCAGGAACAGCCTTCTGGAAGCACAAGAACAGTCTATCCCCCAGAAAAGCAAGGGAAGAAAGAAAAACAAAGTACTATGCCGGCTTAACAACGAGCTCTTGGATGTGCTTAAAAGCAAAATAAAAGAAGCATTTTAGCTATCAAAAGGCAGGAAAATAGGTATCAAGGACTACAAGATCCTTGCTAGAGCACGTAGAGATGCAGTCAGGAAGGCTAAGGCTCAACTAGAACTGAAATTGGCCAAGACAGATATCAAGAAGGAGTTCTTCAGATACATGAGCAATAAGCACAAGGAAGATGTAGGCCCACTGCTAAACTAGTCACTAATGCTGATGAGGCAGAGGTTCTCAATACATTCTTTGTCTCTGTCTTTACCATCACAGGAACAAGTAGCTAGGAAAAAGCATGTGTTGACCTTCCAGTGGCGGAGAAAGGACTGATCTGTGGCCTCTTGCAAGGGCTCACCCTACATAAATATGTGGGCTTGGATGGAATCCACCCCAGGTTGTCAAGAGAAATGGCTAACATTGTTGCAAGGCCCCTGTGTTGCAAGGCCCCTGTCTATAGTCTTTGAAAAGTGGTGGAGATCAGGGGATACCCCTGATGACTGGAAGAGGGCAGATGTCACACCCAGCTCCAAGAAGGGTCCAAAAGAGGACTCAGGAAACTATAGGCCCATTATTCTTAATCCAGACCCTGGGAAAGTAATGGGACAAGTCCTGCTAGAAACTATTACAGAATAAGTGAAGCAGGTGGTTGGCAAAAGCCAGCACAGATTTATCAAAGGGCAAGTCATGCCAGAGTAATCTGATCACCATCTATAACAAAGAAACATTTTCAGTCGAGATGAGGAGAGCAGTAGATGTTGTTTACCTGGACTTCAACAAAGCATTTGACACAGTTTTTCACAGCCTTCTCCTGGACAAACTGACAAGATACAGATTGGATGGGTCGTCTGTGACATGGGTAGGAAGTTGGCTAACAGGCCATATTCAGAGGGTGGTGATCAATGGTTTTTACTCACGCTGGTGGTCTGTCACAAATGGAGTCCCCCTGAGATCAATACTGGGCCCCACACAGTTTAACATCTTCACAAATGATCTGGATGATGGGATTGAAAGAAACCTCACCACTTTTGCTGACAACACTAAACTGGGTGATAAGGAGGACAGATTTGAAGGGAGAGACATCTTACAGAGAGATCTGGACAGGCTGGAAGAGTGGGCTAGCAAGAACTGTATCAAAGACAAGTCCCTGCATCTGAGATGGAATAACCGAAGACCTCAGCTAAACCTGAGTCAGAAATATGCTGCTGCAGCAGCAACAAAGGCAAATGAGATACTGGGCTACATCTGCAGGAGCATTACTAGCAGAGATACAAGTGTGTTCATCCCACCTCATCAGTGCTTGTCAGGCTGCCCCTGAAGTAGTGTCCAGTTCTGGTCCCCATAATTCAAGAGCAATGCAGACAGACCAGAGAGGGTCCACAAGTGGTCAAAAGGCTGGAGAACCTGCCGTGGAGGAAAGGCTGAATGTCTTGTCTTCTTGGAGAAGAGGAGGCTTGGGGGAAACTAATCACATTGTAAAGGGCAGATGCAAAGAGGACGGAGGCTCTCTCTTCACAAGGAACACATGGAAAAGACAAGGGAAAACAGGTAAAAATTGCACCAGGAGAGGTTTCATCTCGACACAAGAAACAATTTTTTTGCAGAGAGAACATCAAGCACTGGAACAATGTTCTCAGGGTTGTGGTTTACCATTGCTGAAGGTTTTCAAGATGCAATTGAACAGAGTGCTCGATAATCTCATCTAGATTCCTTTCCCATGAAAAATTGGACGAGATTATTTTTTGAGGTTCTTTCCAATCTGGGCTATTCTATGTTTCTTTTTCTTATCTTCTGTAAGGTGGATTCATATTGACAGATGAGAACCAGCTTCTGAAAGATTTAGAAATACTTAAATACTTAGGATTTAGTGAATAAATTGATCTAAATGATATCTCTGGAAGACTCCAAAAAAGACTTCATTAAAGAAACTACTTATCAATTGAAAATAGGTCAGTAAAATAAAACTGAGACATTGGACATGCAGATCTGTTGTGTGGAATTTTATCAGAAATGGAAAGAAAATTCATAGATCTGGAAATTGTCAGAAATGTTTACTGTATAGATACATGCATCTGAATCAATTGTTCTAGAATGCATTTGTATTCAATGGAAAACAAAGGAAAAAAAAACATTACAAGGGTAGAATTCATCTGCATATTTTAGATTTCTATTTTAAAATGAGATTCTAAAAGTGCCTATTTCTCTTTGATGACAATGAAGATCACTTAAAGTGGCAAGCTTAGACAAGAAGCCTACACTGTAAAAAATTAGTTTTGGCCAGGTGAATCAGCAATGAATCTTTGAATGGTTGTGCCCAATATACATCTTTCTCAAGAGGACTAAATGCAGTGGGAGGAATAGTGGCTTTTCAGATTTCATCTTAGCATAAACAGAGTCATTATTGTGTTGGGTTTTTTTCCTGACTCCTTTCCTTTTTTTAAGATTTATCATTGTACTGTTCAATTTGGAGTGCTGTATATAAATATTTGAATTGCCATTTGCCATGCCCCAGGTTTTCTTAAGTGTGGTTTCCAAGTAAATGTTTAATTACATGGCATGTCCATCCCAAAGGAGTGTTGTCCTTCCACAGTCCCACTAGGCCATCCCAGGTAAATGCTAAGCTGCCAAGAGAAGGCTCTAGAGTATCTGAAAGCTGACATGGTATTTCTGCAAAATGTGCATATCCTCATTTTAGAGATAGTAGTACAGGTGGTCAGGAGAGAACAAGTATTTTCCAGTGGCTAGCAGGAATCAGGAAAGATTTGTTGGAAATGACAGAAAAGCAGGAAATAGTTGAGTCTTATGTGCCTTATGTGCCTATTTTTAAAAAATACCCCTGTAGTCCGGGCAACCTGCCCTGCAGCCTGGACAACCTGTTATATGTGTGTAAAAAGCCTTAAAATAAACAAAAAGACTGGTGAGTATCTGTGTTAAGAATCAATAATGATTAAAAAAAAAAAAAAAAAAGTAATAAATATTTAGTTGCATTATCTGACAAATTCTGCTGCCTACTATAAGGTGCAAAAGTATTGCAAGGTAGTCATAATCTTGGTTACAATTAAATCAGTGAGAAACCTCCTGCACAAACAAGTGGACACTTATTCCACTGATGATCACTTCCTCAGTTTGAAAGAAAAAAACACCCTACGGAATCTTTAAGCTATAAATTTAGTATAGACTAAGCTGAACTAAATTAAAATTCCCCATAAAAAAAAATTGGCTATATAGTCACTGTAGTCTGCTATCAGTGAAAATCATTATTACAAAATATTAACAAAGATGAAGATCTGTCCAACTAGCTAAAATTAGAATGTAATTTGTAATATAATATCTCATTTTCCACAGAGGGACAACCATAAAATTTTGATGCTTTTCAGTGGGAGTTGTGGGTAAAAATACAAGATGACATATGAAACTATCAATATTTGATATTGATAGAAATTTTTTTATGCTTATTGAGGATTATTTAAATTGAAATAGCCTTGAATAGTAATAAATAAGGTGAATAATTTCTGTTAATATCTTCCTTTGTCAGTTTCTAGAAGTTTCATATCTACCACAGACATAATTTTTTTCACATTTCAAGGCCATACTTTGATTTAAATTGAAGCAGTGAAAGAAAACAGCAAAACAAAACTATGAACTCTCATATTCTTTAGCATTATATACTTGCGTGTTTGTACATGTATACATACACATATTTACATTTACAGATTTGCATACATTATATGCATACAAGTCATATGCATATATATATATATAAACATTTACTCACAGTTAGCCAAACTACTTTATTAATACGCTGCTGATAACTTCCTGACACAGCTGGTGAGGGAGCCAACGAGGGAGGGCTTGCTGCTGAACCTGTTGTTTGTGAACAGAGAAGGATTTGTGGGTCAGAGGGAGTATTGGGCAGGGCATAGCTATCACAAAATTATACTGATACTTTTCCCTTGGGAGGCAGTCCTGAAGGGAAAAGGACTTCAGGAAGGCTGGATATTCTTCAAGAAGGAAATCCTAAAGGAGCAGGAGCAAGCTATCCCCATGTGCTAAAAGATGAGTGACGGGGAAGAAGACTGGCCTGGCTGAACAGAGAGGTTTGGCTGGAACTCAGGAAAAAAATCCAGAGTTTATGACCTGTGGAATAAGGGGCAGGCCACTCAGGAAGACTACAAGGATATTGTGAGGTTATGCAGGGAGAAAATCAGAAGGACCAAAGCCCAACTAGATAGAACTAAATCTGGCTACTGCTGAAAAAGACAATAAAAAATGTTTCTATAAATACATTAGCAACAAAAAGAGAGCTAAGGACAGTCTGCATACTCAATTGGATTTGGGAAAACATAGTGCAAAAGGATGAGGAAAGTCTGAGGTACTTAATGACTTCTTTGCCTCAGTCTTTAACATTAAGACTGATTGCTTTCAGAGTACCCAGCTCGCCGAGCTGGAAGGCAAGGATGGGGAAATGGTATGTTACCTGCTACACCACTCAGACATGCAGAAGCCTATGGGACTGGATGGGATCCACTGAGGGAGCTGGCAGAAGTGCTCACCAAACCACTTTCAATCATCTATCAGCAGTCCTGGCAAACCAGGGAGGTCCCAGCTGACTGGAGGTCAACTGAAAGGCAGGTCCTGCTTGACTTACCTGATCTCCTTCTATGATAAGGTGACTCACCAAGTGGATGAGGGAAATGCTGTGGATGTTGTCTATCTAGACCTTAGTAAAGCCTCTTATAATTAATATTAGTACATAATATAATTGTAATCAAGTATTTTAATGTTATTACTATAATAAAAAGCTCATAGGCCTGTTGCTTAAGATTAAATTAAAAGAAAAGCACTTATGTGTTTAGGAGCTTGACATGCTCCACTCCATAAGTAAACCTTATTTTTATATTACATACCTTAGCTCTATGTACAGAGTTAAGCACTGTTAGGCACTTCAAAATGGCATTACACCAAATGCTAAACAAAGATCTGGCTAAAGCAAACCAACAGGAAAATGATGAGGTTGAAGGAAAATATTCACTCAGGTTTACACATTCAATAAACAGTCTCAAACCTTCTCTGATACAGCAATTTCTGTGGGACAGAGTTTCACCCCATCAATGTGTGTTCAGTCTAGCTGATCAAGTTACTCAGGGGACTGGTTGAGATTTAAAATCCTCATCAGGCTTAATTAACAGTTGATAATTTAATTTCTCAATGCTTCAAATGAGTTCTTACTGTACATATGTAGACATAAAAATTTAAGGCATTTTAAAGTCACACAATTCATTGCCTTGGAATTTAGGTGATCATAATTTATTTATATAATGAATATACATTTAGGCATCAGGGACAAATTAATAATAAAATTAAATAACTGTTTAATTCCTTTCCTCTTTGATCAGAGAGAATGAAGCAGTCAATTGATGCAATGAGGATGTCATTAGACTCATTTAATAGAAAAAAAGAAAGGCGCAGCAATACATTTTATAAATTAAAGCTTATGTGAAAATCTTCCCAGGAATACCAAACTGTGTCATTTCACCGAGATGAATTGGTACAGTGAAAAGTATTTTATATGGCATTCTTGGAGTTTTGATTATTGCATCCAACCACATTCTTTAAGATATAGAAGAGGTGATTCTTTCTGTTAAAAATTAAATCATCTTCATGCAACTCGTACAGCATCAAAAATGTTTTAACCTTTAATGATCAAACACCAAATGCTTTGTATTGTTAAATCTTTTAAATTATTAAATCTGCATAAGTACATGCTAATTAAAGACATCTGGTCACTACTGAGGTTAGTGGTAGTCAGCCTAGATTCAGATTATGTGCAACAAAATAGTGCTTAAATTTAACTCAGCTAGAGAAGGAATGCTCAGTGCTAAGGGTAGCAAATGTTCAATGACTTAACTCCAAGAAAATGCATTTAACATATCTAACATATCTGTATAATAGTATAATAACTATATATATAACTAACAATAACTATTAGAAACAAGTGCCCAGAAGTTATGTAATTTTAATTTAATTTTTTGTAATATTTTAGGAGTGATGAAGGTGCTAACTGAAGATAAATTTGGTCATCCTCGCTTAGAATATACTGTACCTGATTCTGAATTATCTTTTATTCCTACAGAGATTTGCATTCATTACAATTGCAGAATGCCTAAAGATTAAATTCTGAAACTCTTCCAGTGACAGGTACATTTGATAGCATTAAGAGGTTGAGATTCAATGGTCTTGGGAAGCTTAAATTGTATTCAACTTTTATTAAATAAGGATTTTCTCAGTGTAATTGAATAACTGAAAATGCTCAAAGCTTATTTGAATTAACAGAGATTAAAAACATACAATAAATTGCAAAATAAATCTTACCTTTTACAGCAAAAAAATATAACCTAAAATAACCTTTAAGAAAAAACAGTGTTATCAGTTCATATTTACTTGTCCAATAACACATTTGCTCCACCGTCAGCTCATTTTTTTCTGCAGAGGCTTTTGTAGGAGATAGCAGGTTTAACCCAGAGAGCTTTTATTCTTTATCCTATGGTTTTGTTTACAGTCTCCACAAGCCAGCACTTTTTAATATAGAATAGACTTCCAAATCATCATATGAATTAATGTGCTAATAGTATCTTAATACAATTAAGTTTTTCAACTATACATAATAACAGGATATTTCATTACCTCTTATGGAAAAAAAATCAATTCAGATTCTGTCAGGAAGTTAGAGAAGATCTATTTCTAAGAATCTTTTT
>VXBH01005996.1:127914-150592 GCA_013400035.1 Rynchops niger | reverse complement strand
TATTAAGAAAACTTTCTTCACCAAAAGGGTTATCAAGCATTGGAACAGGCTGCCCAGGGAAATAGTTGAATCACCATCCCTGGAGGTATTTAAAAGACATGTAGAGGTGGTGTTTAGGACCATGGTTTAGTGGGTGGACTCAATGATCTTAAAGGTCTTTTCCAACCTAAATAGTTCTATGATTCTATAAGAAATTTGGAAAAGTTAATAAGAATAATAACCTAATTGTCAGACATCTAGCAATTTAAATCTAGGGATATAGTTTCATGAATTCTCTTTCAATCATTTATAACGTTGCTACAATTCTGATTTGCGCACACACACACACACACACTTTTATACACACTTTTTTGTGTATTAATGTGCTGTACTTAGTAATAACACAAACACTGCAATATATTCTAAAACAAGAGAGGAGGTCAAAAGTTATGTTTAAGAATGACCAGCTGAATGGAAAAGAAAGAAAAAATATTGTATTATATAGGTATTTCTCTACTTTTCTCTTTCTGGTTTTATAAATTGCCTCTGTGAGCTGTTTCAGCAGTGCAAACAGCTGGCGAGTTATTCGTTATATTAGCTAACCTAGAAATTATAGCACTTTATAATACCAGAAAAAAAACCAGCAGGAGCCACCTTATAAATATTTTGTAAAGCTTGAGAAATTTTTATTACCGTAAATGCCACAGTGGAGTCACTAAGAAACCCTGGTGATGAACAAAGGACAAAAGAAATTTCTACCTGTTTTTACAGCTTATTTGTCAGAGTTGGAATATAATTATATTGTAAGTTCCCTTAGGTTAAGAATAAATCTCTAGAAATTTTACTGAAGATCATTGGCATTTTCTTGCAACATGTTTTTTTTAATGAAAAAAAAGAAATCTGGCAAAAATAATATTAAAAAAAATCTGGTTATCATTTTTTAAAAAAGGGGCTTTTTGTACAAATGAAAGACCAAAAGAGATACTCTGATGTTAACTTCATGAGGAAATATGAAAACTAAGTACAAAACAGACTGAATTGCTTGAAATTGTCTAAAAGTAAAGTTTACCTATTTCGGTATTTTCAAATAGTTATATTCTGTAGTTTCATTTACTACCAAACATTTCAGCATTTGAAAATAGTTCCTCAATTTTACAGCATTAAAATATCAGAATTTTTCCAACTGGAAAAAGGGAATACAGTTTTTACTAGACTCTTATGGGACAATATGGAAGTGACAAATAATGCATGTACTAATTTCAGAAATATGCAGTATGATCTGATTTACCGAAGCTTTTGTCTATCACAAGTATCCATTAGTATCACTGTATTTGTCAGTCCATGATATTTAAAGTTAAATGCTTCTACTGTGTGTATATGTCAAGAAATTCCTCAATTCACAAATAGCATTCACTTTAGTATTAACAATAGTTTACAAATTTCTGTTAATCCAACATACGTAAAAACAGGATCAGGCTTTGACACTAAAAATGGTCACTTTAAGCTTTCATTATTTATGGTAAAGAATCTTTAGGGATTAATATAAAATAAGCATTGTTGATCTTGGTTTATTAACCGTATAGAAAACAGGGAAGTTCTTCTTGTTCTTGAGCAGAAAGTCACACTTTGAATAAAAACAGAGACTATCCAGGGATCTTAACCTCCTTTACGAGCTTCAACAAGGCCAAGTGCCGGGTCCCGCACTTGGGCCACAATAACCCTATGCATCGCTACAGCTTTGGGGAAGTGTGGCTGGAGAGATGCCTGGCACAAAAGGCCCTGGGGGTTCTAATTGACAAGCGGCTGAACATGAGCCAGCAGTGTGCCCAGGTGGCCAAGAAAGCCAATGGCATCCTGGCTTGTATTAGAAATAGTGTGACCAGCAGAAGTAGGGAGGTGATTGTCCCCCTGTACTCAGCACTGGTGAGGCCACACCTTGAGTATTGTGTCCAGTTCTGGGCACCTCAATATGAGAGATACATCGAGGTGCTGGAGCGAGTGCAGAGGAGGGCAACAAAGCTGGTGAAGGGCCTGGAGAATAAATCTTATGAGGAGCGATTGAAGGAGCTGGGACTCTTTAGTTTGAGGAAGAGGAGGCTGAGGGGAGACCTCATCACTCTCTACAACTACTTGAAAGGACATTGTAGAGAGGTTGGTGCTGGTCTCTTCTCACAGGTAATTAGCGATAGAACAAGAGGGAATGGGCTCGAGGTGCAGCAGGGTAGGTTTAGGCTGGATATTAGGAAAAAATTCTTCACAGAAAGAGTGGTCAGACACTGGAATAGGCTGCCCAGGGAGGTGGTGGAGTCACCATCCCTGAATGTGTTTAAGACTCTTTTAGATGTGGTGTTAAGGGATATGGTGTAAGGGAGAACTTTGTAGAGTGGGGTTGATGGTTGGACTCGACGATCCCAAGGGTCTTTTCCAACCTAAATGATTCTATGATTCTGTGATTCGATTCTGCTACATGGGTTAGACAGGTACCTTTTTTGACTCATCATCATTGCATTTCTGGATACAAAAGTGGGCAAGCTTTATATGGAGGACTTGGGTGTACCTCTAGTCAGGTGACTAGAACTACAAATGAAAACTGTGGTTTATACCTTTTCACAGGAAAGGATAAAAAAACTCTTTTCCTTTTGCAAAGGTGCTGTAACGGGTAAGACACTATATATACTGTGCAAAATTTCTGTCATCTTTGTATGATACTGGAGATCTCAGTTGTTTCCTCACACTGGGACTGTAACAGGAGAGACAGACCTTCCCCCAGAAGAGTGTCTTGAGACTCTGAAGGAGCTCAGCATCACAGGTAATCCATTGCTATATGGGACACATTGATACTTAGGAGTATTGTCTACCCATAGAAACTGTGAAGGTATAGACCTCTCATGCATTATTCATCACTTTTTTTTTTTTTTTTTTAAGGAGCAGTACTTGTGTCCACCTAACACATGTCCGCAAAGAAATTGTATATTCTCAGGTAATGTAAAGCATGGCAATTCTCCAGATGTTGGTGGAACTATGTTGATTAACCCTGGAGTTTTGGGCCACAAAATAACAACTCTGTTAACAAAGCCTAGACAGGATACAGTAAACTAATAAAAAGAAAAGATATATATTTGGGAATTTAAGACTGTCTGTAAAGTGCAAATGAAGAACTCTCAGACTGGGTTCTCACACCAGTTTGAGCCTGTCCTGAAATCTTGCTTGCATTGTGAATGTTACTAACAAAACCAGTACAAGCAACAGGACAAAAGGGAAATACATCCCTGTAATTTACTATTGTACAGTTATATAATGTATGTCATGAAGTCAGAAGCTTGTCTGTTTTCATCCAATCCATCTGTGAGGAGTATATGTATTTGTTTAATTTAATTTGTTCACAATTTACATGAAGCTGAAGTATATTGTGTTTAAAAGAACCACTTAGGAGGATGTTTGCCATGTCCTATCTGCGGCAAATTTAATTTGCTGGAATTTTTTAGAAGGAAGAGATTGCCTCTTCCTTTGAGCAACTGTATCTGTTCATCAGGGAGAAGTCCCTGGAATGTCAGGACTGAGATGTAGCAAGGAGGAAGCTGTCTGTATGCGTAAACTCTTGGAGATGACTTCAGAACCACAGGTCTGCCTTTGGTAAGGAGCAGTTCTGAAGTCAAGCCTCAAAAGTGACCAGAGGGGATGGTGTGGGCTGTGCTGCAATCCAGGAGAACACTGAACTTGCTGAACAAGAAGCTAGACTTCACTGAAGGTCACAGTGTGCATCAACTTACTGCAAGGGGAAGACAGTAGATTCAACGTCTTTCAGTTTAAGCTGTCTCACACAGATCTGAGATTTTCTTAGTTCATAAATCTGTAACACGTTCCATAAGAAAGTGTATCATATATGTCTATTTGCATCAGGTTCCTCAGGCTTCTCCATCTTCAAACTTCCAGAGAGGACAGATGCTTTCAGTTCTCTGGATGTCTCTGAATAGCTTCTAGCTCAACTTCCCTGAACTCTCCACGTATCTGCCCTGTCCACTGGCAGTGCCGGAAGTCTGAGCTCTTTCTGAGGTATGTGGCATGAGGTCACCATGTGCTTTGGCTCACACAGAATCTCTTAATAACCGCTCCTCTCTGCTGTTCCTTCTCCTTCACACTTTTCCCCTCCTCCAGCGCGGGTCCTCTCCGTCTGCTGCAATCCTTCAGGAACAGACTGATCCAGCTTAGGTCCTTCATGGGGCAAAGCTCCAACTAGAAAATCTGCCTCTGCATGGACTCCCCTCCATGGACCACAGTTCCTGCCAGGTGTTTGCACAAGGCAACCCATGGCCTCTTCTCATAGAGGCCACCTCTATGGCTCTCCGCTGCCAACACCTCACAACCTACACTCAGTACAACTTGTCCTCCCCCCTTTAATCCGTTTGATTTGCCTCAAGGCTGTGATTTGAATATTGTTAAAATATAAGAAGTTTTTGTTTGTTCTTTTTTGTTGTTTTCTTCTTATCGTCTGTGTGAATTTACCGCTATTTCACTTCATATTTTCTTTTACATGCACTGGTACCTTACAGTTATGACGGTCTCAGTAACTCCAGAATTGTGAGATTGCTGGCAAGAAACCCGCACTTTGTGGGAGAAGGACACACAGGTCCTTCTTCAAAAGCTGCAAACATCAAGTTAAGTATACAGTTTATTGGTGTTTAGCTTAATTATGTTAATCAGTTAAATAATTTGGCAAAACGATGGTTGGCAAATGGGTAGCAGTAAGGGACATCAGCAACAGGAAAGGTAATAAATCCATTGGCCTTCACAGAGCGACGGAAAAGCAGACGAATATCAGCTGTGGAATACTAACTAGCTACCTGGGTCAAATTACAGAGAAAATTATAAATGTTAGTATCTTCTTGATATTGTAGGACTTCATTTTAAATTAGTAGGCACTGGTAAAATGTAAAAGAAAGCTTTTCTAGTCATGTTGATATTGATATTTAAAGTGTTTTAAAGTGACATGTGATACTGTATTCTTTTAACAATGATTTTTTTTTTACCTTTTTCTTTTTTTTCTCAAATCCTCTATGCTCTGATCTCTAATCATCTAAATTTCACCTAAATTTCTTTGCTCCATTCTTTCTAGACACTTATAAGAAACAGACTAGGCAGCAGTTAATGCAGTTCCTATGTATGATAACTGAAAGTCTGTACAGTGAGCTATAACATACAATATTGCACAAAAATCCATAAACGAAATATGTAGTGCTCTAAGGTTTCTGTCTGGTTATTAATTAATTGCCAGCACAGTGACAGATTGATGCTTGCTAAAATATATTCAATTCATGCTTTAAGATCTCAGAGAATGCTGAGTAGGAAAAATACCAAGTAGAAATACCCAAGTCAGCATAAAAGCTTATCCGAAAGTTTTAAAAACGATTGAAATACTAGTCAGCAGAATAAAACCTACACTTCTATGTGATCTTGATCTTCTTAAACTAAGATTATTCCAATGCAATTTAATAGGACACCATATAAAGTATCATCTCATACGCCTACCAAGTGTATGGCTTAAACACTACAGAACTTTGGCTTGTAAAGGCAGGGGCTGTGTGTGTGGAGGGACCAGCTGGCAGGCGGCGGGTCTCGTGAGAGGGGCAAGCAAGAGTTGGGTAATGCTGGCTGTCCCCACAGCCAGGTCAAACTGTGGGTGGCTGCATATAACCAGTCCACAGGGACTGTCAGTGGCCAGGGTGTGCAAACAGGGAGCAGCATCAGCAGTTTGCATGTGCCGGGTGATGCTCTCTGTCCATTGCCAGGTTGCTGCCTGCTCTGCACACCTGCAGGCTTCGGCTGCAATATTGACAATCACCTCAGCTAGCTGGTGGGCATGTAAGTGTACCTGGAAGCTTGAAGTCTCCAGGAAATTAGAATTGGAAAGATGACGTCTTTCAAAACAATTCCCATTTTATAAAAGTACAAAGTGACTGGGACATGCTGAAAGAAAATGGTGTCCACGTGCTGCAATTGCAAGGCTGAGGTTGAAACCCAAACAGAAGCTCTACAGCCTAGCTATGCTGACACCTCCACTCAAACAGATCTCTCAAAGACTGAAATACCTCAGACTGCTTGGAGCCCCAGCACCTGGAATGACCTCTAGCACCTGAAGGCAGCAGTGGATGTCACAGCTGCAAGTGTGCCCAGCTAGAAATCTTCAAAGGAGTAGCTATGTTAGAAGAAGAGCTCAACAGGCAGTGCAGTATCCATGAATGTGATTGGCAGATAGATACGTGGTATTGTGCACTGTCTCAGGCTGAGGTATAGCCCAGCCTTAAGGCCGCATAAGTGGAAGGTAAGCCTGAATTCAACCTAGAGCTGGCTGACACAAGTAACTCACAAAAGGAAGGAAACTGGACCCTCGATTCTGCTTGGAAAAGAAGGAAGACCATTCCGCTTTCCTTTAAAGTGTCCCTGCGTAACAAATATGGCACTCTGGGAATCAAGAATTAACAGCATGTGAGTAACGGACTGGATCCACTGGTGACCATCCAAAATTGATCCAAACTCCCACCCACATTAGAATAAGTGCCACCAGAAAAGTTCATAATGTATTAGTAACTGGAGATTCCTTATTGAGAGGGACCAAAGCACCCATTTGCTGTCCAGACAATTTCTCTAGACAAATTTGCTGCCTACCAGGTTCTCACATTCACAACATCACTGAGAGGCTGCTGAGCATGGTGAACCCTATCATCCACTCCTACCAGTCCACATAGGGTCCAATGATACTGTGATGAGGCAACTTGGTGTCAGAAGTATTGATTGATATTTTCACTTTGATCTCATAAAGTCAAATTCAGGCATACTTCAGATTATTTAGCCTTTCAGAAATACTGGTGCTGATAATAATATGTATCACTGTAATATTACAGACTTTCCAAATACATATGAAGGCACATTCTTTACCTAGGAGACCTTCCCTATTTTAATACATTGACAGTTATATGTGCTTTGGATTATTGTATTTTTTAATGTGTATTAATACTTGTAGAAATAAATTATTACAAGTGTGAGTCTGGATATCAAAGAATTACTTATGGAGAAACACTTGAATAAATTAGTCATAGTTTTAGATTCATTTTAACGAGCTGTGGTACCATGTGCTATTTTGAAGCTTTATAGTTAGTGTTTGAGCTCCCACTTCCTCATTTATTTTATATAACCAAATATTCCTTGCTTTATTTAACATTATTGGATTTTTTGCTTAATGTAATTTAAAAAACATTCTGATTTTTGACATTGTCTTCTACAAAAGTGAATGAATAAATAAGCAATGACAACAAAAATTTAGTGATATCTATACTACATCTGTTTGAAATACATGTTTTTTTTACAATGGACCAGATAAATGTATCACCAGAGTGACAACTCTTATCACAGTTATTCTGATGATGTATTAGTGTAGTATATCATAATAGTGCTGTCACTGTGATGATGTATTAGTGTGCTATATCACCAGACTGATGGTGAAAACAAACTGTGCCTAACACAGAAAACATTAAGAAGTTCCTTTGTAGAATTCTCCCAGGCTCTGTCTGTATATACATTTGTATATGTTTAGAGAGAGAAAACTTTTATAATAGTTTAATGTTCCCACAGTCTATCTACTTTCTATTTCTACTTTTATGTTTTATTCCCTCTTTTCTTTCCACTCACCTAATTTGTCCTTCCAGGTTACCTTTAATTTCTCACAGCTCCTTTCGCTTCTACATACAGCCCTTTACCTCTTTACTCTGATATTTGATAACACAGACCTAGGCTATAGTCTTCCTTGCTATTCACCTTCCACATGTCTTGTCTTGTTATGCTTTTCCACCATTACTTACACCACTTTTTCTATATTTATTAGTCTGTCTCTTATCCTTCTGTCATTCTAGGTATACCCTGCAGCACCTATTTTACCTTTCTGAAAATGGTGGCCTCCGGCTTCTATATTTAAGTTTCATTTGGATTCTGTAATTGCTACAACATCTGTATTTTAGTGCCCTTTTCTACATATCTCCTCCGTATTTTCAAATGAGGTGAGGTGGGGCAGGGTGAAGCAAGGGAGGGCAGGAAAGGAAGGCAAGGCAAGGCACCTAGAGGTGCCTGCAGTTGGTCACTAGCTGAAATAGAACATGAGCGGGGTGGGCTTCAGTCTATAAAAGAACAGCTTGTCTCCTTATGCATTTTCTCTGATTTGTCTTGTCAATGAACATCAATTTAGCTGCTGTTCCATTTAAAGACTCACAGTTCTCTCTTTGAACAGAAAGTTACAAGTCTGGAATTCAAATTGAAATCTTGGCCCGTGCCTTGAACACCTTGTTATATTCACAAATCAAGAAAAAAGAGATATTGTTTTTTTTAAAACTATTTGTTTCTTGAAAGGTTTCCTCTTCATCTCTTAAACACTAAGAACATCTTCAACTTTTACTTAATTTTGCTAATGCAAAATCATATATCTCTGTGACAAAATATTGATGCTACAACTGTCAAAAGTAGTCTTTTTCTCAGATTCTTAGCCATGTATTTCCCCCCTAGAAAAGAAAAAAGTGCTCCATCCATACCTCAATAGGTGAGTAGTTCAACATTCCCATGTTGAATAAATGTACTCAAGCACACATCTCAAATTGGATATCGATCAGCAGGCAGGGTAGTAGATGTAAAATGAAACTATGACTTCCCAAACTTGTCGATCTTTTGTATAAACCCTTAATTGGAAGATTTCAAGTGGTGTAGTGGTGGCTGAGTTTCCTGAGTTTCCTGAGTTTTCTTTCCTCCATTTTTGTATGTACTTTTGATCATATTTTCTACATATTTTGTTTTTGTTTGGTGAGAATCCTCATGGGAAAATGAATTCCTCTCTTTTGTTTACAAAATATATTTCTGATTGAAACTAGACCTTTTTTAGACAGAGTAGCAAACTGATCCCCCGTAAGATAGGTTTAGAATATTTGTGCAACTTACTAGCAGTATTCCAGTAAGAGCTAAATAGGTAACGAATTTAAGAAAATGACTAATACTACAACAGATATAGCTCCTTCCAGAACTACTTTTAGCTCAAGGCTAAATCCATATATACCGTTACTAATAATGAATAATATTTCATCAATATTTCCTGTGAAATCTTCATAATTAAAAATAAATAATTTGGTAACAAATTTAACAAAATTAATTGTCGTAAAATATTTTTTGAATAATAAAGATCAAACTAACGCCCATATAAAACTATTACATTCAAAATAATAATCTAACATGTACAGATCAACAAAATGATCAAAAGTAGAGAAACATACAAGAACAAAAGAAAGTATCTTTCCTGAATATATTTCTGAAGTTTTTCTGATGCATTCATGCAGAAGTTCTGCTAACATAATTAAGTTCAGAAAATGGAGAGAAAAAAAAAAAAAAAAAAAGTGTTTCAGAATAGTTGAAATTAAGTACAAATTTAGAAGAAAAAAATTACTTTTCTAGAAAAAATCTACACAAACATTCATCCACAGATAGTTTTCCACAGGGTATTGAAAAGATATTTTATCTCACTACTTCAGACAGTAATTTATTTTATTACTATCAGTGTCATAATGACATTTACTATTGGACCATTTTGAAAACCAAAATTTAGTGTATTAGCCTATAGTCCATTGTTCTTCTTGCAAGAAATCAAACTATTCAAGTGTGATAGAATATCTTAATTTATTGCTGGAGTAACAAAGAAGTATATGGTTATGAGAAAATGTAAACTAGACTAGGTGTGTGGTTCGTTTTTGACTTTACTGGCCATGCTTAAAATCATAGACTAGGGCAACGTCCCATGAGCTGCCTAATGGCTTTTCAGTTCTTTCATCATTCTTATGCTTCGCTTGTTTGTTTATTTCTATATTATAATATTATTAACATCTAGTGGACTGTATTTTCATATCTTACGAGGGAATGAACAATGGTTTGCTCTAACTTTCTGACCATCTTCTCCATGGGCCTGTCCTTACACTGTCAGTCACCCCTTTGCTTTACTTCCGATTGTTTACAGTATTTCATCAACAGAAAAGATGATTCTCCAATACAGAGAAGACAAGCTTCAATGGGAGGGAAAGAAATCACAAGAAAGCATACAGGACTTGCTCATTTAAGCATAACAGAGGCTGTATACACAAAATACCATGACTATCTATATTCAGCCCTAAAGAAATTGCTATTTTCTCAGAAGTGGAGGAATGTCTGAATTGAATTTAATTGAGTTTTACCTGAAATCTTTCCCAGCTTTTAGCAAAAGCTAAAATACAAGGTTTTTCCTTATATTTTTCCATCTTTCGCTTTGTCAGGTATTCTCAAATCTGGTCTGACTATATTTTCATTCATATTCCAATAGGAAGAAGTGGAGAAACAACAGCACACAAAATGTAAGCATAAAACATTTTACCTATCAACACAAAAATTAAGTGAGAAAAAAGCATACAAAGGGTATATGCAATTTATTGGGTGTTGTTTGATATGGTATGAAGCATGCACTGATATTGAAGAATTTAATTAGAAAAGTTGTAAATAACAATGTAGTACAACTTTACGGCTTGCTCTAATGTTTTATTTTTAACTAGAGCTTACTCTCTGCATTCTGTATCCGAGCTAACTCTTTGAAGAAGTTAAAACATGACAACATATACTCAGTTGGCAATTGTTAAAGGCACAACAAACACTCCCTTTTCTTTTCTTTTAACAAGTTCCATTAAAATGGGGTATTATATTTCAAAAGATTTTAAGCTTGTTGACTCTGCACCAGATGCTTTTAAGAACACACTTAAAGTAGATGAGATTTCTCTTTGCCTTGAAACACTGGTCCTAAAGAGAGAATAACCTGTTTTTGCATTGCCAGAAATTCAGAACTTGAATATATTCTTTCTCTCCTTTCATTCTCCAGGGCATCTTTGCTAAAATGAAACTCATGAATATTTCTCAGCTGTTGTTTCCCCTCTGATTATCACCTGACATATTACCCAATATTAGCTAGATAGCATAGAAATGGTCAGAAGTGAAAATATGGTTTAACCTTCCAGGCATGAAAGTGCTTAGCTGTGGTTTTTGAATGGCAGTATTTAAACACACATTCATTACATTTGTCCCTAGAGATTAAAATGTACAAGAGTAACGGTATCATATTATCTACTATTCTTATATTTTATTCTGATGTTTTCTCTCCTTTTCCCTTGATAATGTGGACAGACGTACAGAGATTATAGAAGTCTAAATGAAGCCATTTTATTGCTTCTTCTCACTGCAATAAAGGATGCCCTAATAATAGTCTATTATCTTTTACATTACTCCAATTATTCTTGTAGAAAATACTGCAATAGTATTTTCTACAATACTGTAATACTGCAAAAAATAGTCTGGGAGACGGCTTCTTTTATTTTAATTTAGATTTCTAATCCTTTTTGGTTTCAGTGTGCAGCAAGACATTACTTATAAACAGTCATCAGAAAGGTTTCAACAAAGCATACATAAGTAGATTCAAAATTATCCTAGTCTCTCTATAGGGGAAAAAATCAATAAACTTTCAAGTTCATATTTTATTTAAAACAAAACAAAACAAAACAAAACAAAAACAAAAAGGCAAAAACCAGAATCAAACCTATGTTAGAATGTATTTCCTTTTGAAATGGTACCAAGGAAAATGTAAGTCCCTATGCTGAACACACAAACAGGACCAAATTCTGGTCCTGGTATATTTCCTGATGGTATTATGGCTAAATAGAACTGATGTGAAACACTATAGGGCACATCTTAACAGAAAATATTGTATAACCTGAGATGATAGGGGTTGAACATATTGGGTTAAACAAAAATTAGGGAATTTAGTGTAATTAAGCTACTTCCATTGTTTAGCTGAAAATACACACAGAAAGACTTGGGCTAACAATTTAAAATTGCATTGTAGGATTTTGGCATCCCAAGTGGCAGTTCAGAGCAGTCAATATGCTGAACCCCTGAGGGGTCATTCAGTAAATTTAGTGTATGGCTGCATGAAGACATTAATTATACAGTGCTAAGGAAAGGACAAGATGCAAATAACTCTTCTCAAGCACTTAATCTTTCTGTTCTGGGTTACAAGCCTAAAAGTAATTCTATAGTTTTTAAGATTTTATTTTACAGAGATCTTAACTAGGTTTACACAGCAAGAGAGGTAAGCAAGTTTTGCTTATGTTTCATATAATATCGAAGTAGTGAGAAGAGCTGCACACAAACAGGATTGTAATTTCTTGCAGAGAATTTAAAACTCCTCTTTAACAGTGGTTAAAACTTTTCAGAACACTGGTTAACCTTCATAGCAGCCTTCATAGTCCTGTTCTTTGTGTTTGTAGCTAGAATGGTGTTGATAAAGTACTAATGGTTTGGCTACTGCTGAGCAGTGCTCCCACAGCATCAAGGCTTTCTCTTCAAACCCCTCCCTTCCCTCAAAGGCCAGTAGTCTTGGGGTGGGCAAGAGGTCAGTAGGGGACACAACTGGGACAGCTGACCCAGACTGACCAAAGGGATATCCCATACCAAATGACATTTTGCTCAGCAATAAAAGCTGGAGGAAAGGAGGAGGGGAGGGGTACATATGTAATTAAGGCAGATGTCTTCTGAAGCAACCACAAAGTGTATTCAGACCCTTTGCTTCCACATGCAACATTTCCTTCTTTTCATTAACCTGCCTTTATCTCAACATAGTTTTTCATCTTATTTTCTTCCCCTGTCCTGCTGAGGTCATGGTCAATCCACCACACTGTCTTCAAGTGAGATGAAACTCATACCAGTAGTTTTGTTTCTCTCTATTGGAGATGAGAAGTAAACTAGGATGATTTAGTCAATTATAACATATATATTTGGTCAAATGAATGTTTTCCATATTTTTCTATGTAATTCAAAAGCTTTTAAAAAAAAGAAGAGGAATATTTCAACCTTCTTGCTTTCCTTTTTAACATAAATGAAAATGAAAACTAACAAAAAGAACTAACTTCACCTTGAAAAATTCAATTATTTGGATAATTGTTTTTAATTAAAGATCTTAAATCAAATAATATTGATTCTTGCTATTTTCATTATTTAAGACAGCTCAAAATGTCTATCTAATGAGGATTGATGCAGTTTTTCAGAAACTGAGGCTGTTGTTACTTTTATGTAAAAAACAACAAAATCCCCTTAGGGAAAAAGTTAAGACATAAATGTCTCCAATATATTTTTCCATCCATCATTATGCAGTCTTTTTCTTGAAAAATTCATCTTCTATAGAGAAATCATTGATACTATCCATATAACTAAATCATTTCTGTGTGACAGGACTTGATTCACATTTGCATTCACACAGCTATTTTTTTTCCAGTGCAAGAGGTTTTCAAACCAGAACAGTACATATATTTTATCTCAAAAAGTTTCTTCCCTAAAAAATTGTACAATAATAAAACAACTAGGAGGAAAAGGGAGAAAATATTTTTTGGGTTTTTTTCCTCAATAATACTATATGTTATATAATACCGGGGGAGAGAAGTTGTTTATTTTTTGAGTCAATACCTTCCTTCTTATAAAACAGAGTATGTTAGACTATGCAACGAGGGAAAATATTAGGGGGTTTGAATTATAGTGATGCACATCCTTGTAAAGTGATTTTTTTGCATCCTTACATTCTATTTGCTTTTGAACTGTAGGGAGGAAAACCCCAACATATGCTAGTTTGGGCTGGGATAGAGTTATTTTTCTTCTTAATAGCTCGTATGGTGCTATGGTTTGGATTTGTGACCAAAAGAGTGTTGGCAGCACACTTCTGTTTTAGCTATTGCTGAGCAGTTCTTACACGGTGTCAATACCTTCTCCATTTTCCATGCAGCTCCACCAGTGAGTAGGCTGGGGGTGCACAAGAAGCTGGGAGGCAACACAGCTATTATAGCTGACCCCAACTGACCAAAGGGACATCCCATACCATATGACATCATGGTCAGCAATAAAAGCTGAAGGAAGAAGTAGGAAGGTTATGGCTTTTGTCTTCCCAAGTAACCATTAGGGATGATGGAGCCCTTCTTTCCTGGAAGTGGCTGAACACCTGCCTGTCAATGGGAAGTAGTGAATGAATTCCTTATTTTGTTTTGCTTGCACACAGAGCTTTTGCTTTCTTTATTAAACTGTCACATTAAAGTGCCACGAGTTGTCGCACTTTTCCCCTTACCATTCCCTCCTCCATCTAATATTGTACACCTGAGTCACTGTCATGTTAATGTTAATTTAAACTCACTTAGACTGTTTTAGATTTGCCCTTTTACTTTATATCGTGTTATTTGTGAAGAGAGTGCCTAATCTCCTATAACAATCAATGTAGTTACAAGACTAGCTATTCATTTCATATTCCACTGAATTATTTGCCTTTATTTGCATGGTATTCTGCCACTTAAGATGTCCTAGGGTATAGGAAATCTCTGTCTGGGATTACTAATAAAGCACCTATGAAATAATCATGCCCTCCTGTAGCAGTAAGTGGAGTTCAAGCATGAAACACCTATGCGTTTCAAATGGTACTAAGACATCAAGATTTAAGCACCTGGATTTCACCTCTAGTTTACATTTAGACATTCACATTGGAAAAAACTGGAGCTGAATTCTACACTTATCTAATTTCTTTTATAAAAAAATAATAATTCGGTGGGTTTTCCATCTTGCATCCCTTAGTAATAATTTAATTCATTAATAAATATGAATGCATGAAACTACTCTGCCTTAGGATCTATGGAATTTGACAATAAATAAATATTCATGGTATTGCTCGCCCTTTCCTAAAGGATGATACCTGAAAGTAAAACACATTTATTTTTAATGGAATACATGTTCTAAATTACTCTAGTTCAAGAAATGGAACTTTCATAAGTACAGTTGCTGTCCTTTAAGCTGCTAATTGTTCAAGGTTATGACATGATAGTAATTATTTAGTAATTCTCTTTTTCCAGTATTCTAGGCATTGCCATTGAAAACCAGCTTGTTTTTCTTGTTTTCAGGAATATAATACTCATGTAGATAGACGTTTATGTGAATCATTTAAATTGCAAATAAATTATACATAGAAAATATTTGCTTAGGAACAAGAAACAACATAGCTGTGTTAATGCTTTGTTGTTTAATGTATGTAACAAATGAATGATAGTACTTGCATACAAAAATAAATTGAAATACTTTTAATGTGGATCCATGTTTTTTCTTATAATAATGTGATGTAGTCTTTGATATGCTATTGAAACATAGATACGTGTTGAAATGATAGATAATGGAAAAGGTCTTGTTTTTTAACTACTTCTTTGTGAATCCTGAACATTTCACAATAGATTTGAGAACATACAGATTGTTCACTTTTGCTCTTCTCTTTCAGAATTCTTTGTGTTTCCCCATATAAGACAAGATAACAATATATCTAAGTCTTAAATGATTCTACGAGGTGCTTATGTGACATGGAAGTGAAAAACTATTACAGGTAAATTAGTTGCTAAATTATGATTCTCTAGTGCTTTTCAAGATGCATTAAGACTCCATCTTTTGTTGAAAGATGTAACATCAATGTTGCAATAAAATTCTATAAAAATAATACTGACACTTCAAAGCACTTTGAAGAGATCTGTGAAAACAAAACTAAAGTGAATGAAGAACTACTGAACCAAGCAAAACCAACCTGCAGTTATTCCTTTTCAAAAATTTATGGTATTATCCTGTGTTACGTGTCTAATAAAACTACTTATCAGAACTGTAAAGGAAATGTTTTACAAGCTGTCAAAACAAGTGGAAATATATTTTGCAAATATAACATAACATCTTATCATTGGTAAGAACACAAGACATGTTTGTGACCAGCACTCTGTCATAACAGAGAGGCCTTTTTGATATTTCAGCATGCAGTTTTTCCCTTTTCTTTTTTTAATCTTTTCCCTACATGCTTTGAGAAATAGTTTGAAATCATGTTCTGAAAAACTGTGCAGACACAGGATTTAGATTCTGTGTATTTCTCTATGTTTCTTGACTTTAGACTGGCTGTCTATTCACTTGTCTTAGAACAGTTTTCTTTTAACAATTGTCTATATACTTTTCCATTATTAGTTTGGCATAGTATTTTATACATTTTTTATATATTAAAAATATACATAAATTTAGGCCCTTTTGTCCTCTCTCCTAGCAGAAAACCTAAAAGAATTCAGCTTAAGTTCCTCCTTTTTATATTATATAATATAAATGTATTGACTTGTTGTGAATGATAATACTTTTCATACAAAGTCAGGATTAAACCTAAAAAACTGAACTGAGATTCATTTTCTAAATATTTTTGTTTACATTAAAATGTACTTAAAAATATTAGAAACCAGAGGTAACATAACCCTTACAGATGCAAAGGGTGGCAAGGAATGAAATAAAATTAAGAGGATAAGGTTAATTAATACTGTTTTATGAAAAACATTTAAGAGATTTTTTTGTTTGTTCATTTTTTACCTCTTATTTTTTATAATTTATTTTGTAATTACTTTTATTTTAATGTCATTACGTATTATTTCACAAAACTACAATATTGCTATTACATTCTGCACTTCTGCAATTTGTTACTGTCAAAGTGTAATAAAGTGCTTTCACATTGCATTTCTTTTAGGTTATCTATTAAAACATTTTGAATAGCCAGCAGTCAGTGATTCTACCAAAACGGAAGATGAAACGTTTAAATTACAGCAATCCTTAATGTCTAGAATAAGATAATAAAATAAAATGTCAGTAGTAGGACAAATGAAAAATTTCTTACAGATGATGAAATACAGAAGAATAAAATACTGTATTAAAAATGACAAAAAGTTGAGATGATACTTTGAAATCCAAATTTGAATGCTTAATATTGTTAGAGGAAAGTATGTCACTCAGGATCCAACAATCTAAGAGAGATGAGGCTGTTTCAGCTCCATACCAGCAAGTGCAAGCACAGAAAGTGCACACATACACACTATATATATAGATACATACATACATACATACATGGGCAGCAGCCTCAGATCAGTTGCAGTAAAACGGAGCACCCACATGAACACAGACAGCACCAGTGGCCTCATCTTGCTCCCTTTTGGCTAAGCAGGATGGTGGTCTACTGGTGAGAATACACACTTATACGTATGTACATATGAAGTATGTACATATGTACAAGGTGGACCCCTCCAGCAGCTGGGCTCAGACACTCAGTCTGCCCAGTTGCTGCCACCTGGACATAGAAGCCTCCAAAGCCACAGCCCTACTCCAGCTACTCCCTCACTCACATGCACTCCTTCTCCTCCCACTGCCCCAATCTGGCCAGGATGCCCCCAGTCCCATAGCCAGCCGCACCATGCTCTCACCCTTGGAGATGGTGAGAGTGCTCTCACAGGTGCTCTCACACCCAGACCTGGCCCTTAGGGGCACACATGGTCCCAGACCCCCTCACCTGCTCACTGGCGGGCTCGGCTTGATCTTCACTTGTGATCACACACTTGCTCATTTAGTTGCACTCATTCCAGTTGCAGGCAACACAGACTCCCTGCACACACATGCACGTGGATGAGTGCCCCTTAACAGAAAAGAGCTGAAGGTGAAGTTCAAAAAGGCTGAATTACCTCTATCCCATGGTCTAACTCACCACCCCATATACATAGGACAGAAAACCCTCACCCAGGGAACAGATAGAAAGGAATTTAACATGAAGAGAGGACAGATGACACTGATCAGGCACAGGGCATAGTCAGACAAGCACACTTATCAGTTCCTGCTTGCACATTCCTTTATCCCCCTATTTCCCACAATAGTTCTCTGCAAATCATCTAAACCACTCCCTTTTCCTAACTGTGTTTCCTCCCCTAAACATCCCATAATGAATCCTATTCAGTCCCAAAATGCTCTTCCCCTGCTTCTTATAATGAGTCCCACACCCCTAGGCAGCAACCCCTATTAGTCCGAAAGGTGTTCTGGATAATCTCTTTACTTGAATCTTCCAGGTGGGTTTCATGCTTGGACAAGGGGACTGAGGGTCTCCTGGGACAGCCCTGGGAAGGGTCTGGACATGGTGTCCCTTCCTCTGAGTCCTCAATTTGGGTTCCTGCTTGCCATTGTGCCTCCCTGTGCTCCTCTGGGCTTGTGAAGATGGGCCTTTTATAGGCTGATGGTCCCTGTGATGGACTTGGGAATAGCTGGGCAGAATTTTTTGGGGCTCCTCATCTACCATGGTCTCTCTGTGTTCCTTTGCGAGTGTGGAGACAAGATTTTTTNTTCTTCCACAAAATCTCTATCTTTTGAGCAGATCTGGATACAAACGATTATTTTGTGATATTATTCGGAAGCTGAATTTATTCTGATGATTCCTTTTGGGCACTGAAGTGAATTTCAGCAGAGACAGTAATTAGTAGACAGTATACCACCACTTTTGACAGTCTGAATCATGACTCAAACTTTGTTAGAAGTCTCAAGGACTGGGAGAAATAAATTGTATCAAATAAAAGAAAAGCCAGTGTAGAGAGCAGCTGGGGAAAAACATATATATAAAGGCTTATTTCAATGAGAGTCACACAGTTGAAAGAGGGGACAGTTTGGTGTCTTGCAATTCAAAAAAATATAAGCTTAAACAACCTTGGTCTCCTGTGAAGCACTACAAGATAACTGCAAAGCAAATTTCCAAGATAAACAACTGCAGTAGAACCTCCATGGATTCAATTTCAAGACTTCAGCCTGTATTTCTAAAATGGTAAAATGAATATGACCTTAAACAAATAAATAGAGATTAAAAACTTAATAGGAAATATGTGGATTGACACAAATTGATCTGATTGGTGAAGGACGCCTGGTAGTTCTGGGTTGGTGTGTTCATTGGAACATAATTGCATCAGAGGTGGATGTCAAACAGCAGCTTTTATCTGACACGTTTTGCAGACTTACAACATCAGCAGTATTTTATTTTATCAAGTCACATTTGAGAAAGTAATGATGTCAATAGAAAAATGGTTAGAAAAAAAGCTGGGATCAAAATGTTAGACCTAGTCGAGTACATTTTATGATCATGAACAGAAAACATTATTTGTTTTAGCATTTTATTAATTAGACACTGATACATTAGAAGTCACGATGAGGATCAGATTTGAATTTACAGTCTATTCTACTCTGTGTATAAAATAACTAGACATGAAACAAATCCCATCTAGTGCCACGCCTCTAGGAACCAAAAGTTTGCTTCTGCTTACAGCACGATTACTTAACCTTATCTACTCATTGAAGGGAGCTTATTTTTCTTGAAAAGAAAAGGAACGTTAAAAGAAGGAGGAAGAAGACTTTCCGAAGGCAGCAAAAAGGCAAAAGATATTTTGTAGGTCTGCAGATATGTACAAATTTAAATGAAGCATGTTGAAGAAAAACAGCAGTATCAAATTGCGAGACAATATTAAATTTTGGTCACTAGCCAATCTAGTCTGGTATATTTCAAAAATACATACATATTATTTAGGTAATTCTTCTTCAAAAGGAATTAAACATTATGTAGATAATGTCATTTATACAAGAGGAAAAAGAACCTACTTGTAGTCGCCTTGAACCAGTATTGATACCACACGTGAGGTCTAACGCCCTGAGTGTGCACAGAACACACTGGACAATGTGGCAAAACTCAGGACATGGAGTTAAGGACGTCCCATGTGCAAACAGACCATGAGACTGATGGTACCATTGTTGATTTGTGACTATACAGCATATATTGAGAACTCTTCTCCTGGCTAGGAGTCAGCTCAGAAAGTTGCTCATCTGCACTTCTAGCAGTTAGTCATAGCTTTCTTGTTGACACTGGTGATTGACCATGTCAGTACTTCAATCTACCTGAAATAAAATCAGATTTATTTAAACTACCATAGAAATGAGTTGCAGCTCTGCCTGAGGGAATACAAACCTGTATGTTTATATGTGTTATATGCCAAGCATCAGGTAGTATAATATATTAATGGAAAAGGTTTTTCCTTTAATGTTCCACTTGTCCTACCTTACTTGTCTGATGCTTAAGGCACTCAGTATAGGGGAAGGAAATCTTTGGAGTGAGCATCTGTATTTGATTCAATATCTGTCAAGAATAAAGAATAAACAAACAGGAAAAAAAAAATGCATAGAACAAACTATTGTTTGTTTAAGGGTAATCCAGGAAGACAGACTGTTTTGTCTAAGCGAATATCCTGAACATAAGGCTGAAGAGTCTCACTCTCACTTTTTTTCAGTCTTTGCCATAGGTGTGAAGTACAATTACTTCAGCGGAAGAGACTGAGGCTTTTTATTCTGGCTTATTTTACCTAGAGTGGTCTGTGAACTAGTATTTAAAGTACAGTGTTAAGAAAGGGGAGCTGTAAGATGAGAAAAGATTTAGCAGATATCCTCTGTTTTTAATAAGTCATCTAAGTTGTGAGGTATTTTATGAAAAAAAAAAAAAATGTTACTATTTCTTTGTATAGTTTACTTGTGGAGAAAAATTAAAAGTGCTTCCTTTGGAAGAAAGGACTTAAGAGGTAAATTTAAAATGGGGATTAGGTACAAGCTGGCCAGACCTATAAAGAGAGCTTTAAATTAGATCTAGCAGGGAGAGAGGGTGTAATTTTGAGTAACAGAGTAGAGCCAGGGGCTCCTGTTGTATTAGGAATCAACAGAGAAAAGAACTGTGAAATGCCTCAAAGGAATAATAGACTTTCACTCTAAGAAGGTGACAGTCGATAGCCAAGCTGAAGTACCTCTATACCAATGCATGCAGCATGGGTAACAAACAGGAGGAGCTGGAAGCCACTGTGCAGCTGGAAACCTATGATCTAATTGCTATTGCTAAAATGTGGGATGAATAGCATGACTGAAGCACTGCAAGTGACAGCTATAAACTCTTCAGAAGGGACAGGCAAGGAAGAAGGGGTATGGGGGTTGCATTCTTTGTGAAAAAATGGACTGACTGCACAGAGCAATCTTTGAAAAACAGCGATGAACAGGTTGAGAGCTCATGGCTGAAAATTAGAAGCCAAGTCAACAAAGGAAAGGTGTTTACTTCAGGCCACCCAATAAAAAGGAGCTCGTAGACCAAGATTTCTTACTTCAACTACAAGAAGCATCATGCTCACAGGCTCTGATCCTGACTAAATTCAGTCACCCTGACATCTGCTGGAAAAGCAGCACTGCAAGCTGTAAGCAGCCCAGCAGACTCTTAGAGTGCATCAAGTATAATTTCTTAATCTGGGTGATAGAAAGCCCCACCAAAAGAAAAGGATTTCTGGGCCTGTTGCTCACCAACAGAGATGGACTGTTGGTCAAGATTGGTGACAGCCTGGGTTGCAGTGATCTGGTGGAATTAAACAATCTTGAGTGATATGGGCCAGATGAAGAATAAAGTCAAGACCCTGAATTTTAGGAGAGTGAACTTTCAGTTGTTCAAGGAATGGGTGTATGAGACCCTCTGAGAAACTGCCTTCAAGGATAAAGGAGCTGAACAGAGATGGCAATTCTTTGAGGACATTCTTCTTAAAGTGCAAGAGCTCTAATAAAATAATACATAATAATATAAATAATTACAATTTATAAATTATAAAAATAAACATAACACATGAATAAATTATAAAATAATGAAAATTATATTAAAAAAGAATAGCATGTATACACATGATAAAACAGCAGATCTGCTAATGGGGAATGTTTTCTTTATAATATTAGAGTTGCATAATAGTTTCAGCTTACCTGCAAGGGAAACTTAAAAATTTGTTTTTTTCAAAACATGCTGATACCATAATTGTAACCATAAGGCTCTAGAAGTAGAACTTTTTGTTTTCCTCTGACTACTAAAATTTTCAGTAAAATATATAGGATCTGTTTTAGAGAAATTTCCATCAGCACATGTACATACTAAATTAAATGTGCAAATAGAATAAATTTTGAAAATTCTGAAGTATTTAATCTTCGTATTTTAACCCTTACACACCTGCTAGACAAATTAAAAAAAATACTTACCTGTATTCTCCATATAGATATTTTTCTCTGCAAGCTGGGAGGAACATTCAAGAAGCTCAGGATATCTTACTTCTTCATTCCCATATAGTGAGGGGAGTGGTGAACATTTGGGATTATAAAGCCAGATCTAGAATACCAGAATCTCACTATGGGGAATACCAGAGATCCAGTAACTCCCAGAAAGTGACTGATGAAAAACAATGACACATAAAATCTAAGAGGCATCATTCTTTACTTAAACACCTGATATAAAGGAAGTCAAATTATCTTCATTTCCATTTACTGTTCTGTCACAGTAACTTCACACAAAGTTCAATGCAGTACCACATTACCTTCTTTGTGGTAATTTCTTGTGTGTTACTGAAAAGCAAATGGTCAATAACTGTCAATGTAACATCAAGCACATGGTCTTGAAGATAAATGAAAGCTATCTGCCTTAGTGCTGCTTTTCAAACAGCAGCAAGTGTTCCTAGTTTTCCCATTCATCCTAAGTATACATGGAGCTTTTGTAGAAGTAATACATCAAATTTCTAAGATTGAAACCCCATGGTTTAGCATATAAATAAAGTAGGCACAAGATATTACAATTCTCTGTGCTCTGAACTAGAGCGAAATTTTAAGTGGAAAGCATTGAACTCTTATCCTTCTCTTTAAGTATATCTACCCTTTTTTTTTTTTT
>VXBH01005996.1:98256-110304 GCA_013400035.1 Rynchops niger | reverse complement strand
TTTTTTTTCTAATTAAAATGGAAGATGAGCCAACAAATAAAATTAATTAGCCTGACAAATGCACTTTAAACTTTCTCTAAAATAAAGACACTTTTTCTTTTCATAAGAGTCAGTAGCTATCAAGGCTTAGACAAACGTTTTTGATCATTGCTTACTAGAGATTTGTGTCTACTAGAGGGCAGTCCCTATTACTGCCTCTACTGTATTGGTCATATCATATTTTTCTGCATTATCTTGGTAATTTTCAAGTGAATGAGATCTATATACACCATATGTTCTTTTTGTACTATCTAGCCTAAGTTAATGAACAAAGCATTTTTCTTTTGCTGCCATAGCAGTGTACTGAAAAAGTACTCAGTGGGATGTTTAGGCATACTAGTAAAGTGAATTTTCCTTTGTGTTTCCTAATATTTGTTTTTCATTTCATATGAATGAAATTAGTCTTGAAATGTCAAGATGTCTCAGCTTCAGACATAACCACAAAAATTATATATCCAATTTTTATCCACAAAAATCCATATAATAAAAATAACAAAGTTTTAAAAATAATTTAATTTTCACTAAAGTTCAGTAGTATATGACAAGACAGAATTTTAATTGGTTGGTGAGTTGAAAAAACCCCAACATCTGAAAAGACACCATATTTGGTATTAATTTTACCGAACACACCTTCTTTTTAAGGCAGCAGTAAATCTGGTATGAAACCTCTATCTTTTTCATTCTACTGCAATGTCATATGCTGAGGGAATGTATTAGTAAGGATTTGGGTTAGTACTTCTTCAGCTGTGCTCTATGGACATCTGATCATGCAGAAACCCGTGATACAAGGTCTTCATATTTCTTAAAACCCTTCAGTTGAAAATTTGATGATTAATGGGTATGGTTCTGTGAAAGAAATGTTGAGGTTTAACAATGACCTAAATTACCAATATATTTAAGAGCAAGTAGTTCAACTAAAAGCAGCCTTTTTCTAACATATTTCATGAAATCAGACATAAGAGTAAAGACTGTCTTTAAAACATTCTTCATATACTAATAGAAATTGGAGTTATCTTTAATAAATTTACACAGAATAAAAGGTTGCAGTTGCAATAAACCCTTTTCATACCTTTTCAAAGACATCTCTAGCCAATCTTTATTCCTTTTTCTTTTTATTTACAATTGCAAATATTTATGTCTGGCTCTTTCTTCTCACCCCATTTCCAGTTGTTGCACTTATGCTACATACTTATCCCTAACTAAGCATTTGTAACATCTGTTTCCCTGTTTCCTGTACAGATCACCTAGTTTCTTCTAAGAGGTGAGTTTACATTGTGATTCATTTCCTAAGCTAAGTGTTAATCAACTCTCCAATGCCTGTTTCCACAAACATTTTTTAGCAACACATAATAGTAATATTTTTTATAACTGTGATGATCTAAGGACATAGGTAGTCACATTTGTAGCTTTTAATTAAGGATATACTTGGAAAAAAAAAAACCTGTAGAACCTCTCTAAGGTCACATCAGTTCAATAAACAATATAACATAATATTGCAATTGCAGTTATTTACACAATTAGACTGAGTAACTGGCAACAAATTAAAAGAGTGTGTAAGCAGTATTAAAATAACATCTAAAAGTGAACCCAAGGAGACCAAAAAGCAAGGAAGAAAAAAATATTAACAACACGTTCCTCACATCAAAAGGAAGAAATCCACACCATGAAGATAAAATAAGGTGCAAGAAAACAAATGCAAAAAATAACATCTGTAAGATATGAACAAGGAGGTAAATCCCAGATGATCCTGCAGAGTAGCCTACTGAAGAGTGGCTAGTGAAAACATAATAGCCTTGCAAAATAAGCAAAACCAGAACAAGTTTTTGTCCCCAGAATAGGATATGAAGAGCTAACGAGATCATCTCTTTCTTTTGGGTAGTGGCAGTGAAAAAAACCCACAAAAATATCAAGGAGAGATGAAAGACAAGGAAAGACAGAAAGAAAGAAAGAAAGACAGAAAGAAAGAAAGAAAGAAAGAAAGAAAGAAAGAAAGAAAGAAAGAAAGAAAGAAAGAAAGAAAGAAAGAAAGAAAGAAAGATAAGCCCCCTTTAGCTCTGCATCCCCTTGTTGCCAAGCTCTCAAGCCTGATGACCTTAACCCTACCAAGAACCAGCAACGATCATAGCCATCAGTGCTAACTAAACCATTGTTAGTTCTGTGGTGTTCTCTACTCATAGCTATAGTAAAAGTTAGTATAATTTTCATAAGGACTAATTGTTTGCATATGTAATGGCAATGTTTAATAGTGATTAAGAACTAACCACTGGCATTGTGTATTGTTAATGAATATCGATCCAGTAAACACTTGTTTTGAAGTTTGAAAGTGATCTGATTTTCTGTCTTTAACACAGTCCCACCATAGTGATCTCCAATTTCCTAACTATAGATACATCTATACATTCAGTAGCAATATAAATCAAATCATGCAAGTATTCTGCAAGGTAGCTAATACAACTCAACAGACCAAGCTTTTTGTGTCAGGAGGATTTAAAACTATATTAGTTTTGTCAGGAGGTGCTATAGCATGGTTGGTTCCTAACAGCAGAGGTCTTATCTACTACATTTCACACTATTAGCAGTTTAATAATTCTCAATGAGGGAAGCTTCACAATGTTGAACCATAAATTTGCAAGTGGGAGAAGTGAGGCAAGAGGTAATATCAAGAAAAATAAAACAGAAAGAAAACTAAAGTTCCCCCAACAAAAGCAAAATTTTAAAAATATTTTAAGCTCCTTTCGTGTTAATTTTTTTAGACATTATCAGGGACTGCTTGTTTGGAATGGCAGGATATGAGATGTGTGTTTTCTCTTCACTGCTGAAAGAGATACATGCAGACTTAACTTTTATGTACCATCTTCTTCATTGACAAGCCCTAGAATGTATAATGCACATAACTTATCTTATGGTATATCAAATAACTATTCAGTGTGGCATGTAGCCATATTTCAGTAAAAAATGTAATTCCTTATCTGCATCAGATTTTAAAGTCAAATGTCTAGTGTGCTTCAATTATTTTACTGTGCATGACTGTTTTGCAATGAAGAGAAAACCAATGTGTCATATGGAAAACTCACCCTTTTATCTTCAAATCATTCTTCAGGATAGTTTTCTACTTGAACGTTTCTAAAGCAGATGGCAGGTTACAACTCCAAATGTTGCCCTTGCATAGTAATTTCCTTCTGTAGGTCTTCAAACATAAAACCTATTTTTTCACAATTATAACCACTGCAGAACCCCTTGCCACTCTATGCTAAATCATTTTTGGAGAAGATGTTATGCCCATTAAATTATGACATATTATTTAGGAAAGAAGAATGGAACATATTTCTAGCATAAATACTGAAATGTAAATTAAAACCTTTGCTTAAAATACAGTATGGTTGTGAAAGGGAAATTCCTAAGCAGTTACACATTTTCAAGCAGAGTATGATAAATTATATGCTCAACTCAAAGATTTTGTTTTCTAGAGTTTTGGTGCATCTGTTAATACTGTAAGGTTATTCTAGAGTGACTACAAAAATGTAAAACAATTATTTGTAGTCTTACTTCTGAAAGAGATGATAGAACGTTTTCAGTACCTTTCCTTCATTTATTTCATTGACTGATGCATTTTGGAATAGATACTGTTTTAATTTATCAATATGTTGGGGGTTTTGTGGGTTTTTTTTTTCTTCTTTTTGATAATAAATAGCAACAGTTTTATTTATTACCTGTACTGTTGCACTCTAAACCAGACATAATAAAAAAGGAATTAATCTTATATGTAAAGCTAGGGAATTATTGTTTGTCTAATTAAAATCTCAATTATAAAATTGAAATGCAGTAAAGAGCAACTATTACTCAGTTACAATAACAGAAAAAAATCCTGGTTTATAATACACTAAAAACTGTTAAATGAAAATCCTTACTGTAGCCTCTACCTCAGGGTTATGCTCACCCTCTGAGGTGATCCTATGGGTCTTCCTCTGAGCAAGGGGTGCTGGAGCCATATCATCAATCTCCACCATCTCTGCTGGGACGTGGTCAACAGTGCAGATAGCCCTGCAGAACGAGATCTGGGGGTTTGGGTTGATGCCAAGTTAAATATGAGTGTGCCCTGGCAGACAAAAAGGCCAATAGTGGCCTGGGGTGCATCAAGCACAGCATAGCTAGCAGGTCGAGGGAGGTGATTGTCCCACTCTACACTGCACTGGTGCAGCCCCAGCAGTTTTGGGCATCTCAACATAAGAAGGATGTCAACCTACTAGAGTGTGTCCAGAGGAGGGTGACCAAGATGGTGAAAGGTCTCGAGGGCAAGACTTAGCCACTTGCTTTGTTCAGCTTAGAGAATAGAAGGCTGAGGAGTGATCTCATTTTAGTCTACAACTTCCTCAAGGGGGGCAGCAGAGCAGGAGGTACTGATCTCCACTCTCTGGTGATCAGTGATAGGACATGAGGAAATGGAATGAGGCTGTGTCGGGGAAGATCAGATTGGACATTAAGTAAAGGTTCTTCACTGAGAGGGTCGTTGATCACTGGACCAGGCTCCCCAGGGAAGTTGTCACAGCAGCAAGCCAGTCAGAGTCCAAGGAGCATCTGGATGATGCTCTTAGTGATATACTTTAGTTTTAGGTCGTTCTGTGAGGAGGAGGGAGTTGGGCTCAATGATCCTTATGGGTCCTTTCCAACTTGAGATATTCTATGATTCTATGATTCACACTGGCATTTATCTTCCTATATTATACCATGGGTCTTTGAGCTTCAACAAGAATATGCATACCTGCTAAATTTCAGTACCAACATTTGAAGTAAAAATTTGTGGCATCTTTCTTCACATAAGATTAGGATGAGATGGTGCTTAAGGGTTCATTTAATTTAACTTCCACTGCAAATTTAAAGGTGTGCTTCAATTAAGAAAAAATATATAACTGATTTTATTTTAAGAGTCTGAGACAGATGTCCTATGGCTGACAGGACAATCCTAATAGAGCTAACCCTCTGACAATTAAGTCAGAAAATTGAGCATACAGATCAATCATCACCCAGAAAGGTTAATGGAATGTGTCCTAAACTAAACATACACAACAATAGCTTTACCTTGTATTTAATGGAATAGCACTTCCATTTTCAACAATTTAAAAATTTTTTGAAAGGGTGTGTACATATAATTAAGCTATACATAAAATATATAAAACTCTATATATTTAGTTGCATCGTGAAACTGTGTATTGAAATACAGCTTTTATTGCAACACTTATGCTCAGTGTTGTAAAAACCAAGATGACATAAATAAGCTGCCTCAAGGACAAGAAAATTTAAATGGGTGACTTACTTTTACTCCGCAGAGTGTGTTAACACATTCTGTAATCCCCAAATAGATAGTTAAGTCTCCCCAAACTTTATGCTTATCAGGTAATATTAGGAAAAAAGTTTTAATAACATCAACTGATGATAGAGGTATTGGGATAGGTAGCTCAGAATACCTCTCCACACATTCTTGCAAATAAATGAGAGCTCCTTTTAGCTAGATTCAAAGCAAACTTCAAGCTGTTTAACTATGTGTACTTGGTCTGCCTGGGATGGAGTTAATTTTCTTCCCAGAAAACTGTAAGGATCTGTGTTTTAGATTTGTGACTAAAACAGTGATGAGAACACACCAATGTTTTGGTTATTGTTGAACAGTGCTTGCACAGCATCAAGGTATTCTCTGCTTCCCATTCTACCCTAACAGTGAGTAACAGTGAGAAGGTGGGCTAGAGTTTGGGAGTGGACACAGTCATGAAAGCTGACCCAAAGTGACCAAAAGAATATTCCATACCTATATGTTCAGCAATAAAATTGGGGAGATAGTCTTTCCAAAGTAACTGTTGCTCAGAGACTCTCTGGGCATTGATCTACTTGTGGGAGGAGGTGAGTGACTGCATTTGAATTCCTTTTCCTTCATTTATTATTTACCCATGATTTTTCAAGTTCTGCTTTTCTTTCCTCCCCCATCCTGCTGGGGAGAGGAAGATGGTGAGTGAGTGGCTGTGCGGGTGCTTAGTTGCTGGCTGGGGTCAAACCATCAAAGTCTACTTAGCAGCCAAAGTGCATCTTGAGAGGTGTTGGATAATGACCGATTTGTTTGGAACGTGATAGACTGAATTTATAGTTGTAACTGTTTAGCTTGTACTTGGTGTTTAGTTACTTGCTGTTGTTTGGCACAATGTTGACAATGATTTCAATACTGTTTTCTTTGTTCCTTCACCTGCTATGTGGTGTGCTCCCTCTCTTGCTGTACCCCAAAATCCAACCTGTCTGCTTTCACCTTTTTTTATTTGTTCTTTTGTTTATCACTTTGCCTGGGAGAGCTATGATAAAAACATTGGCCTTTAGCCTAATCTGCTATTTAGGCCCTGCATTGCTGCCATTCCACTTCTATGGGAACCAAATTGTGGAGACAGGTAACAATTACACTTTTATCTTCTTTTCCTTTGGAAGCTAATTCATGGGAGAAACTAAGAATGGCACCACTCCTTCTCCTCTGGGACAGGTGTTTCCTGCCTTGTTGCAATAGGCCTTCAGTTTCTTGAAACGCCCTGCATAACCAGAATGATTGTACTGGTGTCTGCCGTGAGTCTGGTTTTGTCCTTTCCTAAAGTTAACCAAACAGTTAGGAATGACACACAGGGAGGTGAACTGCAACAGACAATTTCTGGGTGGCAGGGTGCGTGGGAGAATTTAGGTAGGAGCTTAGAGTGTTTTTCACCTCCAATGGTCTGGGGCTTTGTGCCTGAACAGGTGTGGAATCCTGTTGAAGTGAAGAAAGGATTCCTTGCCCACACCAAAGAGATACAAATTCTAGCACTCTTTTGGGACATAGCCTACACATATGAGCCTGTGTTCTGCAGCTTCAAAGGGGCAAGAGGGTCTCCAGATCTGAGGACATACAAGTGAACACTGTGGTGAAACCAGAGACTCAAGTCTCAACTACAACAGTCTCTCCTGTAGTCTCTCTCTCTACTGTTCCCTGTTATACAGTCTCTGTTCTACTCTCCTGTAGAAGAAACAGTGGAAATAGAGGTTAACTTTGTTACTAAGGGAGGAATAGGTTCCCCCTTGAGAGGGAGAATGAGGAAGAATCAGAAGAGGCAGCCTCCTCTGAAGCTGAACAGCCACAGAAACAGGGAAGAGGGAAGAGACAGAAATCATAAATGAGTCAGAAACCACCTGATCCCTATTTCTGACAGAGTTTCAAGATATGAAGCTTGTAATCATTAGTCACGTAATCAAATTAGCACTTAGCTGATCCAGTGTTTGGATACTGGGGCCCACAGTCAAGAATTAGAGGGTAAAGAAGCACAGAAGCTGGAATCCCTCACTAGGAACTGGAAAAATGACAAAGGGATTGGAAGAGCAGCATCAATGCACAGCCTCTGGAGGCATCACCTGTTGTGTGTGGAGGCAAGATAACTCCTCAAGGAAGATCTTGTAAACTTACAACAAAAGTAAACCACATTAAGGAAGGTATCTAGTATCTGAGGGAACTGATGATGTTGGAGGTGTTCTACAGCAATTTGAACAACAACCAGATCTTTAAAGGTCTGCCCGATGTCCAGTGCATATGGTCCAAGTGGCAGAAGTTTGTACAGTATGCATTAACAACATATATTGGCACCCTGGTGACAATGGACAGGGCAAATTTCAAGGCAGCATCTGTGGATAAACAACTGACTTGTCAGCTCTAGCAATTTGAAACTAATCTCTCTTCCTTCCTAACCCTATGGACCTCTGTCTCAGCTGAGGAGAAACTGTCCTGGCAGTTCCAAAGACTGAAAGAGAACACCTCTTCCAACTTACCCCTACAGGCCAGAATCTCTGCCATCAAGAGTGCTCTGTGGGGTCAGCTTTTCTCTGCTTAAGAGAAAGAGAACTCTGGGCGCATGCCACATACAACCTTGTGATTGTACCTTCATGACCAGGGCAAACACATGAGGCATTGGAAAAGTACACCTACCTTGAGCTTAGAAGCCTGCATACATTAATTGTGGGGAAAAAAACAGTGGCCAAAAAGGGTCCATAGAGGAAGATTGCTATGTTCACTATTGAACAATTCCCCTGAAAGATCAGAATGGCTGAGGATGCTTTTTCAGCTTCAGATCCTGATGAAGTAATTTCTGATTTGCAATTACAAGAATCAGCTAATGAATGGTCTGATCAAGAATAGGGGGGCTCTGCCTCTGGCCAGATGGAGGAAAGGGACAACTACCTGGGTTTACTGGACTGTGTGGATTCTATGGCCTGGCATATCAGACTCATGAGAGCATAAGGCTCTGGTAGACACCAGTTAATGGTGTACCCTAATGCCATCAGTTATAAGGGGATGAAACATGTTTAGATCTCTGGAGAGACAAGGTGATTCCAAGTGTTGTCTATGTTGGAGGCTGAGGTGAACCTAATAGGGAACAAATGGCAAAAGCATCTCATTGTGACCAGCCCAGAGCCTCCATGTGTCTTTGGCATCGACTGCTTCATAAGACAATACCACAAGGATCCAAAAATGCACTGGTGGGCCTTTGGTGTAGCCACTGCAGATGCAGAGAAGATTAAACAGCTGTCTGTCTTGTTCAGCTTCTAAGAGGATTCTTCTGTTGTGGGATTGTTGCATGTCAAAGAACAGCGGGTGCTGATAGCTACCATGAAGGTGCACTGAAGTAATATTGCACCAAGGTTCCCTGTTCCCATCCGCGACCTGATTCATGAACTGGAGAGCAAAGGAGTGATCAGCAAAACTCACTCACACTTTAACAATCCCATATGGCCGGTACAAAAGTCTGATTGAGGGTGGAGGCTAACAGTGGGCTACCGCAGCCTGAACAAAGTCACACCACCATTGAATGCTGCCATACTGGAAAAACTAGAAGTCCTGTACAAACTGGAGACAAAGGCAGACAAGTGGCATGCTACAGTTGATATTAGCAATGTATTTTTCTCCATTCCTTTGGCTGCATAGAGCAGGCCGCAGTTTGCTCTCACATGGGGGGGTGTTCAGTACACCTGGAACTGGCTACTCAAGGAGTGGAAGCACAGCCCCAACATGGATTGTAACTGCCATGGACTGATGCAGACTATACTGGAATATATTGAAGCTTCTGAACACCTCCAATAAATCTTTATGTGGGGAAACACAGCTGAGGAACTGTTTGTGAAAGGGAAAAAAAAAAATCCAGGTTCTTCTGAAGGCTGGTTTTACCTTTAAAACAACACAAGGTCAAAGTATCTGCACAGGAGCTCCAGTTCTGAGAATGATATAGCAAAATAGGCATCATCACATTCCAATGGATGTGATCAATAAGATAACTGCCATTTCCCCATCAGCTAAAAAAACAAAACCAAAAAAAAAAGAAAAAAGAAAAAAAAAAAAAAAAGAAAGAAAAAACCAAAACCAAACCAAAACAAAACAAGCTTTCCCAGACAATGTTGGCTTTTTTGAAAACACATATTCTGGCTTATAGTCAGATTGTGAGCCCTCTTTGTTGAGTTATTTGAAAGAAGAACTGTTTTGCCTGAAGCCCTGAGCAGTGACAAGCCTGACAAGGAACAGATTGAACAGTAGATCATTTGTATGGTAGGACTTAGGCAAGTCTGGACAGGACCAGATGTAAGAAACATGCTTTACACTGCAGACAGGGAGTGCGGCCTTAACTGGATCTTCACATGGAAAGCACTCAGAGAGACGTCTAGCATTTTGGAGCTGGGGATATAGAGGATCCAAGGCCTGCTACACCCTGTTGAAAAGGAAATACTAGCAGCATATGAAGGAATTTGAGCTGCTTCAGAAGTTGGTACAGACGCAGAGCTCCTTTTGGTACCATAATTGCATGTGCTGTGGTGGATGTTGAAAGAAAGGGTCCCCTCTAACTATCATGCAACCAACGTGGGGTAAGTGGGTAGCAGTGATCATGTAACTGTCCCAAAATGAGGAACCCCAACTGCACAGGAATCCCAGAAGAGATCACAGACTGGCAAGAAGGCAGAGATTTCAGAGCATCATCTCAGGAAGTTACTCATACCAAAGAGGCTCCGCTGTATAATAAATTACCAGAAAATTAAAATCCATATGTTCTGTTTACCAGTGGGTCCTGTTATATTTTGGGAAAATTTTGGAAGTGGAAAGTTGCTGCATGGAGTCCCACACAACATTTTGCAGAAACTTGCAGGAAAAGGAAAGGTGAAGGAAAGGTGAATCAAATAATTTTGCAGAAGTGAAAGCCACCCATCTGGAACTAGATATTGCTGAACAAGAAAAGCAGCCAGTACTCTGTGACTATATTGATCTATGGGATGGCTGCAGCAGTGGAGACCCACTAGTGATGAAGGGGCAAACTGATATGTCCTGCTGCACTTGGCAAGACATAAGTATCTGGGTAGAAAAAATTCCTGTAAAGGTATGTTATGTAGACGTTTATATACCCAAGAGCCCCACCACTGAAGAACATTGAAACAACAAGCAGGCAGAACCAGGCTGGTAGAACTGAAGTAGCTCAGGTAGACCTGAACTGGGAAGTTAGGGGAGATCTATCAATATTTTGGTAGGCCCATGAAACATCAGGACATATAGGAAGCGATGCAATGTACAGACAGGGTCATGATCAAGGGGTAGACTTCATGATCAACACTATTACATGGATTATCCCTGAATGTGCAACATGCCATATAAACAAGCAAGCTAAGTGGGTAAAGCCTCTCTGGAATGGAGGATGGTGGCTGGGACGCCAATATGGGGAGGTTCGGAAGACTATTTATATCATACTACTGCAAACCTGTACCATGTACTTACCAGGGTGGAGATGACAGATCATTGGAAATAAAGCCTGAAACTCATACCACTACTTGAAACATTATCCTGGATCTTAAAAAACAAATTCAGTGACAACATGACACAAAAATCAAATCAGACAACAGGACTCATTTCCAAAACACCCTTATAGACACCTGGACCGAGGAACATGGCACTGATTGAATGTACCTTATCCCCTATCATGCACCAGCTTCTGGGATGATTGAACAATACAGGGAACTGTTAAAGACTATACTGAGAGTGATGGGTGCTGTGAGATTCAAGCACTGGGATACAAATTTGTCAGAAAGTACTTGCCTGGTTAAAATTTGATTATCTGCTGATGAGTCTGGTTCTGCCCAACAAAACTACTAGCATTACCACCAAAAATTTTAAGAAACTGGAATTTATTGTCACAAAAAGGTGTTTAATAGTAGACAGTTGTTTAATTTACTAGCCCAAGGTACAGTCACTAGATGATGCAGTCAGCAAGGTGCAAAATGGAGAAAAGTAAAGTTTTCTACATGCAAAATCGGTTAGCAGAAGATGTAGTAAACATTGTGCATTTACAGTACCTTGGAGTCTTTAAATGAAGGCTGGATTTTTGTACTAAAGGGAAAATAATTTTGCTTTAACAGTTTCTATCAATGTCTTGGGAGACTGTACAAATATTTATAAGTGAAATTTTATGGCTTATTTTTCTGATTTGCAGTGGAGCAGAGTCAACCTTCAGTTGAGTGAGAAGCTCTTGCTAACACTTGTTGCCTCGGCAACCAGGATCAGCTGACTTGGCTGCTTATCCTGTGGAGAGGCCATATCTGTGGGGAGGAGTGGACAGGTCAGGTGACCCAAACTGACTGGTAGGGTATTGTATCCCATCTGCCATGCTCAGTATAGAAGCTGAGGGATCAAAGGGGGCAGGTTGGCCCTTCTTCTTTGGCTCTTCTCCAATGGACTGCTTCTTCAGTGGCCCTCTTTCTTTGATGACTAACGTCTGAGGAGGACCCTGTCAGCTCATCTGCCTTTAATCCCAGTCAGTGTATTCCAGTTCCCATTTGTCACTGAGTCAGTCTGGAACTTCCCCAGTGCCTGCAAGTGACCTCTTCCTGAAAGCTTGATACGGTATTGTGTATATTTGTCCATATTTTATCTATTTCATTATTTCTTTTTTATTTTGTTGTTAATATTTCATTAAAGTAGTTTAGGGTTTG
>VXBH01005996.1:78459-98204 GCA_013400035.1 Rynchops niger | reverse complement strand
TTTTTTTTTTCCTGAACTTGTAAATCTCTTTCTCTCCCTTCTTCCTCTCCTTGGAGAAAGAGGTGGGGGGAAAGCATCTGTCATCTTGTCATTGGCCAACTTGGCCTAAACCATGACACTTATTTTATGCAAATGACCAGATACAAAGATCTTAATTGTCCAATGGAGAAAATGAAAGTGTGAAAGAAGAAAAAAAAAATATATTTTTCATAAAGTATAACTACATAGCTGTCCTTTTCATCACCAGGTTACTGAGAAGATATCTTTCTCTTACAGCAACTGGTCAGGAGGATTCCAACAGGACAGATTAGGTACATATGAAAGTGGCAGTGGAGGAGCTCCAGGAACACAGAAGGAACACAGGCTAAAGTCATAACTCTGTGCCTGGGAGAACTAAGAGGGAGTTTCTCAGGCAGGATTTATAAGTGGTATGTTACGTTCTGTATGCTGTAATTTTCTCAGCTTTTTCTCACCTTTTAACTATAGAATCTACCTTAAATATAGCCAAAGAAACCTCCTAGATCATTGGTTTTAATCAAAACAAATACACGTGCACACCCAAACTGGCTGTGAGCTGACTGGCCACTTCTAATGTGATACATGGGAGGTTCATAATTTTTCTACCTTGCCTTTTTGTTTTTTCCAACTTTCAGTAAACCATAATGAAAAGACACAAGTCTGCAACTCAGTTGTCTAAACTAATACATCATCTGATATATTCTAGGGTATGTTACTTCGTTTCTCATTGCCAGGTCAGGGGGCACTAGTCACTTCTGCCAGACATCCGCAAACCATTTCTGTTTGGATGTTTGAACTGTCTCCAGAAAGCAGGACGTGAACTGACATGGTAACACAGTTTTGAATGGTCAAAACTCCCTCTGTTCCTTTCTTTTCATGCTTTAAAAAACTCTCTTGCAAACACTGTATGTGTGAAGAAAAAGGAGGTGAGAAAATAGCCATGAAAACACTTAAGTTTGGGGGAAGGATGTTGTTTTCAAAGTCATGTTCTTTGTCGTCCCACATGGACTTTGGTTTCTTTTTTCTGGCTGGTGCACATTTGTTTTCTTAATCATCTGCCATTTCCTGCCCTTTTTCCCTTCTTAGTTGCAATTTCAAATAAAAAAAAAAAAAAATCTTACTTCATTTTATTTGTTTTAATATATGTTAATATTCCATAATTTTAGTGCTGGAAAAGTATTTATGATTTGTTAAAATATGTTATTCATAAGATATAAACAAGTAGAATTTGCTCATTGTGTAAAATTCAATTTCAATATTTTAACTCTAGAAATTCAATGCCAATAATAACATCAATACTAAACCTTATTTAAATAAACTCCTTGTGGCTGTTGGAAGCAAAATTAGTGGGAGAAAGGATGCCCATTTTCAGAAAGAACACTAATAACTATTTTCTTTCTGAGGACTAATTTTGTTCTCTATGATCTAACAATAAAATCAGGTATAAAAGAAAATTAACAGTTAAAGGGAAATAACAACAGGCTTACTTCTCACCTAACTGAATCATTCTGAGTCCTCAAGTGAAGAAGCAACAGATAAAGTGTTTGTATACATTATTTTTTCCTCTTTGCTGAGTCTCTCCCTTTCCAGTTGCCTGCAGTCTCAGGAGCTAAGCACCGTTGAGTAGATTAGTCTTATTTCTGAGAGGCGTGGTATTCACTACAACTTCTGACAGTAGCTTACCTCCAGGTCTGCAGTTTTAGTCTTCCTAGTCAGTTTTATCAATCTTTTCAGAAAAGGTAAATGTTTCTGTTCTTGTCAAACATCAGATCAATCTGGACTATGTGTTATTTCTTAGTGCTGCTTCTACAGCTAGCTATTCTTTCAAACACACTCCTAACATATAGTTGAAAAACATCCATGAGGATATCACACTGTCTCAGTCATACCGAGGAGTACTATCCTCCAAGAATCTCATCACTGTATTAGCATTTATAGTAACAAGATCTGAATGACACAATCCTAAAAGCTAAAGGATGAGAGCAGTAGTTTAGAAAGTAAGCTGATATATGTGCCAAACAGAGTTACAGGTGAAGGATGTAACTTCGTTTTTATACCAAGGAAGAACAAGAAATAAATCTCTGTCTAACAAGACACTGAGATTCTTTTCATTTTATACAAAGTCTGCAGTTTCCCATGACATAATTTCTGAATTCAGAAACACGCTGCACATTTCATTGAATCATAGAATTGCCTAGGTTGGAAGGGACCTTTCAGATCATCTAGTCCAACCATGAACCTAATTCTGACAACTAAACCATATCACTAAACAGTATGTATGTCTGTCTGTTAAATACCTCCAGGGATGGTGACTCAAACACTTCCCTGGGCAGGCTGTTCCAATGCTTAATAACCCTTTCAGTGTAAAAATTTTTCCTAATATCCAATCTAAACCTTGTGCAACTTGAGGCCATTTCCGCTTGTTCTCTCGCTTGTTACTTGGAAGAAGAGACCGACAACCACCTTTCTATAACCTCCTTTCAGGTAGTTGTAGAAAGCAATAACGTCTCCCCTCAGCCTCCTTTTCTATAGGCTAAACAACGACAGATCCCTCAGCCGCTCGTCATGGGACTTACTCTCCAGATCTGTCACCAGCTTCATTGCTCTTCTCTGGGCACACTCCAGGACTTCAATGTCTTTTTTGTAGTGAGGGGCGCAAACTGGACACAGTTCTTGAGGTGGGGCCTCACCTGTGACGACTACAGGGGGATGATCTCTTCCCTACTCCTACTCACCACAATATTCCTGACACAGTGCAGGGTGCTCTTGGCCTTCTTGGCCATCTGACCACACTGCCGGCTCATATTCAGCTGGCAGTCAGGTCAGGCACCCCCAGGTCCTTTTCTGCCAGGCAGCCAATTTTCCCAAAGCTTGTTACACTGTATGGGCTTGTTGTGACCCAAGTGCAGGACCGGGCGTTTGGCCTCAGCCTCAGCCCATCGATCCAGCCTGTCCAGATCCCTCTGCAAAGCCATCCACCCAGCTTGGTGTCATCTGCAGACTTACTGAGGGTGCACTCAAGCCCCTCATCTAGATCATTGATAAAGGTATTAATGAGAACTGGCCCCAATACCAAGCCCTGGGGAACAAGGGCTTCTTATGCCTCACTGAGTGCAATTTCTGGCATTGAAATGCTTATGACACTAGCTAAGCATCTGAGCACCTTCCTCTAGCCCTTGTTTTATTATCTCCCACCCCTGCACCCAAATCATGGGCGCAGTGCATACCTCCTTCTGCTGCTAATAAAAGAACTGACAGAATTTGGAGAATGTCATATACTTTCAATTAGCGGCTAATGTGTTTCCAAGGTGTATTGTGGGAGATGATGTGCATAGTACTTCCTGCAGTCCAGTCAAGATAATTAATTCTTCCTGTAGGACAAAAACAAGTTTATGTTTTCAGATTGTGTCAATTTTGCTTGTAGTAGTAAAAAAAATCTGCTTGAGAAACCATGGATTCATGTTCAAAACTGGATTATCTTTTGAATGGGAAATAAGTCAGTAGCACTTTCTTCAGAGCAGCCTGTATGTTGCTGTATTTTGGGTTGCTGGATAAACCAGTGTGGATAACATATCAGTGTTTTGGCTATTGCTAAATGTTGCTTATAACAGGATCAAGGCTTTACAATCTACTCTTTTTTTTTCCCCCTATCTTTTTTTTCCCCCAGTTTGACCTGCTCCTGGGCAAGTAGGCTGGAGGTAGGCAAGAAATTAGGAGGGAACACAGCTGGGAGAGCTGACCTGAAATTGGACAAAGGGATATTCCATACTACATAATATAATGCTCAGCAACAAAAGCTGTTGGTAGAGTAAAAAGTGATTGTCCTCCAATACAAAGGTATCGTCCTCCAGTGTGGTCCTTGTTTGGAGACTGGCTGGGCATCAATCTCCTTCTGAGAGGTGGTGAATTATTGCCTTTGCATCACCTGTTTTTTCTCTCTTCACATATTAAACTGCCTTTATGTTGACCAATGAGTTTTCAACTTCTGCTCTTCTCTTTCCCATCCTGTTGGGGAGGACAAGAATGAGAGCCACTCTGTGTGTGCTTAGGTGCTAGATGGTGTCAACCCATCACATCACTCTACAAAAATGTCAAAATCATTCTTGATTTAAAAAAAAAAAACAACAAACACATTTGAAATCTTTTTGTTGTTCTTGCTAGTGAAATATGTAACTGATTGGAAATTTCTGTTTAGTATCCATCTTTCTATGTTATAATATCTGAAATTTATAGTGAAAGATTTTTTAAAACACAAAGAACATTAGTGTCTTGACTGTAATAGAAGTAAAAAATAGTATTTTTCAGAGAATTCCTTAAGTAGGAAAGGCACTGGAGATTGGACTTTCTTGACCAGATTTTTATCCATTATGTACTGTCTACACCCTATATAGTTAAAAAGGAAAAATAGGCAACAAAAATAATGGTTTATCTCATACTTAGACATCTAAAATAAGTCTTGATCGCTTACCTTGTTTTCATATGTCTGAGTATCTTTCACAGAGACATTTTGAAAAAAAAAAAAATTCCTTAATATTGAGACTTATTTTTTACAAGGTTTTTTTTCAAGTTGGTTTTTTTTTTTTGTTTTGTTTTGGTTTGGTTTTTTTAAAGTTTTGTTCTTTTTCTCCAAAGCTTCGATCAAAGGAGCAGTTCTGGGACAAGAGCATTGGACAGTTTGTGTTGCCTCATGTCTATGCGGGATACTATAGCTGTTGATATATAATTTGTGGGATGTTACGTCTTGGTAAAAGGCTATGTGTGGATGGAGTTTGTTTATTTTGCCTTTAGGGTTGTATCAGCTGAAACCATTAGAAAGATCTATAGATTGTTCCTTCCTCACAAGCAACTGCATATGTTCAGTTACAGGACTATGTGTGATGTAATGTGGGACATGCAAAGAGGAAATAATGTAGAAGGAAAGGAGGCCTCTGCACACGTCTGAAGTCATTAAGAAGAACAAGGTCAGATGACAAAGACGACAAAGTAAAAAGCTTCCCTGAGGAACCAGTAAAAGGTGCTAAATAGTATTAAATTTAGGATTGAAATACGTACCCTAAAGGATTGGAAGGGACACAGCAAGCAGAAAAAGAGATCAGTTTCAAATCTCTCCATTTTAGTCTTTTATACAACACACCTGAATTTTCTATATTTTAAAGATTTTGCCTCTTTTATTTTAATTCTGATGAAATCTAGCTGTAAATGTTGAAAATCCCTAGGTGCTTTTCTTCTTAAGGAGTGTATCCATTTCATACTGGCCAAAGTTCTGGTGCCATCCATTAAGAGTTTAACCTCACCAAGTTTTCTGGCTACTGTGATGATAAGATTATTCAACTCACGAAGGAGCTACCCTCCCGGCAGAGAAGCTGTGTGTAGGGAATCCTAAAGTGAACTTATCATAAATTAATCTCAGAACAGTGTGCATTTGGAAGACTGTGTAGGAGTTCAGGTAATGGTGTTCAAAGCAAAAAATACCCTATATCAGGCCAGCAGACCAAATAACAGTGAGGCTGACTCCCCAGAGCTGTAGACAGAGTATTTAGTTTGGAAAAGTCAGAGCTACAGTTCCTCTGAGCTAACCATTCATTTTCCAGTAGACAGTAATGCATCTATAATTCTGTGGGCAGTTTCTAGCACTCATGAATGTTAATTTCACTCAGTTAGGCACCATCATTAATTTTTGCATAAGGCTTAACTTTCCAACTCTGGTTTTATTTTCCTGTTTTGCTGTAAAAATATCCTTTGTTATTGGGAATGATATTGATTTGAATGCTGTTAGAGGCTGACCTGACTTTTTGTTTAAGAAGTTGAGAGTTGTAGGTCATCGGCCTGTTTCTTACACCCAGTTTGCACATCAGTTTTTTTACTGTGAAATGTAACAAATTTTGTCGAGCAATTGAATAACAAAATATGAGGGACCAGCTCTCATAAGAATAATTGAAGGTGATGGAAAAAGCAATGTCAAGGTTTGGGAAAACTGAAAATGTAAGTATTGTGCTGTCAGCATTAGCAAACTGGCTGGTAGTTAGTTTTTTTTTTTTTTTTTTTTTGGTTTTTTTTTTTTTTTTTGTTATTGGGCATATCTGCATATCATAATTTGTTGTAGAATTTTCCTTTCTTTAGGATCTCTTACATGAACTAATATTTTCTATAAAATATATTTCTGTGAAAATACTGCATTTTTTCAATAATTGGGTGTGTCNAAAAAAGAAAAAGAAAACAAACCAAACCCAGAATGTGTCTGTTCTGTGTTAGAAACAAGACTTGGCAGGGTAAAACCTAAACTAAGAAGAGCACAGAAAGTAGATACATTGGCTCCTGTGCATAGTCTGACTTCATGTATTCAACCCATGCATAGAAATGAAGCAACACAGCTGGGAGCCACTGCCTGGAAATAGCCTGTTATCAGAAACCTGGCATAAGTGATGGAATGTCACAAGCAAGGAATATGTGCTGTTCATTTTAATGATGACTTGTGTAGTAGTAAGAGCATCTGGTGCCTGAGAATATGGCTTTGCTTATGCCTCAGTATGTGTGCTTTGTCTTGTTGCTTACTCAAGTGATTTAGTACAACATTAACGTGGGCTAAATTTCATTGGACTGGAAAAGGATCATTAAAGTGTTTCAGAAGCAAAAAAAGGATCTCTTGCAGATTTCATTCTCAGTGCTGAAAATATGGTTATGCTACACTGTATTTCAGACACTTGCAGTTGGTCTTCTGTTGCAATTAAAATTGGGTAAGCCGACAACACCCGTTCACATTTTAAAAAGATACATATTTTGGTCAGTTGAAATTATATTTCTAAAAACTATAATATACCAGTTTATCACACAATGTTACACTCAGCTCCTTTACCTCATAAGCAAGCACAGACCTTCTAATGTTCAGCGTGATTCTCATCAGAGATTATTGTCTGCTTGGCAAGGAAAGAACTGAAGGAGACATGTAAAGAAGATAAGTTATAGTTTAAATAGGAAATCCTCATAGTAATTATTTGACTAATGAGACCCAGTAATACTGCTGCTTCTGACAGCTTTTAATCAGTCAGTTAAAGAAATGACTACTAGGTTACATGAGTAAAAGTTTATTTCTACAAATAGAAAGGAGCACAGAGGAACAATGGCAGGTGGGGGAACCCTAATAACCCAGTCAGAGCTACAAACCCCTGCTCCAGTCCCCCAGGACTGTCCCTGGAGAGCCTTACCCATGGGCCAGCGGGAAAACCCACCATCTTCAGTCAGCAAGAGATGCTCTCCAGATCAGCTTTGAGACTAAGGGGAGGCTTACTTATATGCAATGTGTAGGTAAGGAAAGAGAGACAGGGAAAGTGTGGTCAAGTAGAGGGATAAGACGTAAAAAAAGACCAGTCTATTAGAAGCCCTCAAATGTTTATTCTTAACATTATTTGCGTATCTACACAATTCTAAATTTTTTTGAAGATTTCTGGGACCTTTGATATATCCACAAACCATATCAGCTGAAGACTGACACTACCTATGTTCCATCTTGTATCCAACTTGAACATAATGACCTAAAAAAAGAGAATACTGTAATTCATGGGAAAAACATACCATTCTCTTCTAGTGTTCTGAGAAGGAAGAATTACCTCAAAGTATTACTGATACAGGAACATGTAATTAAACTGAACAGAATTTTCCTGACCAAAGCAGGACCACAAAGCAGAATGTCAATACTTGGTAATGCAAGAACCTGTTCAGTGGGTGATGAAACTTGGGGGAGATGGGAAAAGAGGAATGACTCTTGGAAATACTGAAATGACACTGATATATCAAGTATCGGTTCAGTAGTGTGCTGCTCGCTGCCACACAAGTAAAAGATTACAGTGGAAAAAGTTTCTAATTTTTTCAGTTGTTTCCTGCTTTTTGTTGTTCTTTTAAGATCTTGAGACAAACTAACATTACGTACAGTTTCAGCATGGTCAGTGATTTCAAAACTGAAGCTAGCATAGTAAATTTTAGTTAAATCAACTAATTGTAAATAAAGGTGTCAGGGGCCATCCTGTATCTCTGCTTGTGTATAATAGAGATCTACAGGATAAAATATTTTATAATATTAAGAAGCAGGTTGAATTGAAATCAAACAGGTACTTGTTAAAGTTTCCCTGTTCTTCATAAAAGAAAAAAAAAAATTACAGCTGAAAATTCTTGTGCTGAACTAGCCCTTTCTGCTATGCTGTTTCACACTTTTGCAGAAGAATTTATTTACAGACCTCTTCATAAGTATTATATTATCTTTACCATTCTAGCCAGAAAACCTTGATTGTTTACTTAAATGAGTTAATTGTCTATCATAAAAAAAATAAATTCAGTTTACAGAGCCTCCTTAGTTTTTTGGAATTTCTTTTCTTTAGTCATTTGTGAATCTTTGTATGTGTTACAGACTTAAAGGACTAACATAACAATAACATATTCTTAGCCTTCATGTGACAACCATGGCTAAGCGAATGTAACCAGTCATGTATCTTTTAACACCAAAATCTTACGGTACCCCTCAGAAAAAGAGAAAGGTAAAATTTTCGGAAAGCATATAGTCAGCTGTGCTTAGAAAGACCATTCCTTTCTTTGTTTTTATCACTTACTGCATGAAGGATCTGATATAAAATTCACTCTTTATTAAATTGTTACTAGTGTGTGGAGAAAAGACCCTACATATACCAAATTTGCAGTTAAAAAAAACTTNATAAATGTAAAATTTATTTACAGGAAAATACTAGAAAACTGTCCAAATAATTAATGCTTTAAATTGCATCTTCTGTTTCTGATGAGATGCCAGGGTAATGGCTAGATGCTAACTTCTTGATGAAAGAGATGGATGTGGCTAAATATATTTCATGTTACACATTGAATAATTTAGCTTAACAATTACTTTTGTTTATGTGACTAACTTCATAATGGATTGATTACATTCTTTGTTAAGCGGCGGACAAATTAATTTTCTACATCAAATGAGTGGGTAATGGGCACAAGCTGGGATATAGGAAGTTCAAACAAATATGAGAAAAAACTTCTTTACAGTGAGGGTGACAGAGCACTGGAACAGGCTGCCCAGGGAGGTGGTGGAGTCCCCTTCTCTGGAGACTTTCAAGACCGCCCTGGATGCAGTGCTGAGTAATGTGCTCTAGGCAATCCTGCTTTAGCAGGGGAGTTGGACTAGATGATCTCTAGAGGTACCTTCCAACTCTGAAAAACTCCTTGATTCTGTGATTCCATTTGTTTTTCCAGGTACTACAATGGCTTAAGCCATTCACCATGTAGACAAAATAAAAGACACAGTATAAATGCATATTTATATTTTATATACTGAGAAAGAGATCCAGAATCAAGCTAGAAAACAATACTTGAAAAACAAAGCAAGCAAACAAACAAAAAGGACAACACACATTGGGGGAGAGCATCTGTGTTTCTTCCAGTGGCCAATCCAGCCCAAAACACGACAATAGTTCATGTATATATTTTTCACATGTTCCCATTTTCAGGGGAAGCTTCTAGAAGATAGAATAAAAGGTAGCACAGAAACAGATGAGATAAACCTAAACAACTGGTCCTGTGAATCTCTATTGTTTAGTCATTCCTACATTTTGCCTAAATCTGTTTGACAGTTCTATACATGTCATCAAAATCTGTTAATCATTAATCCCGTCACTCTAAATATAAGCAATTAGACCCTGTTAAGTTCTATATAGATTTGTCTTGTACGTCCAAACTCCTTGTCTCCCCTTCAGTGCCGGTTTTTAAAGTATTTCAGTGATAGGAATCCATTCCCAAGATTCTTTAGGAAGCCTGTGGCTTCAAAAGAGAAAACCTTTTCACCAAGGACTCAGAGTTCACTGAGCTGATAAAAAAGAAGAGTATAAGGATTTTCTTTTTTCAGCTTCAGCTTGACAAGGGAAAGAAATAAATGAAGAGAATGGAAAGAAACTCTTGAAGACCTAAGAAGAGGCTGTAAGAACATAACCTAATTGCCCTTTCCTCATCTTTTAATGAAAGGTGACATCATCCTGCAATAAAAGAAATGGGAGTGGCAGAAGGAGGAATCCATTGAGTATGTACAGTGAGCAGAACCTTTCTAATGTCACCCACCTTTCTTGTATCTTGTGAGGACAGTTTCAGCTGCCTCAGGCAATCAAAGACTCTACCTGTCTCTGCTGTACTCTTAGAAAAGTATTTTAGGCAAGTTGACAGTAAGGTAGTAGCATGTCTTCCTGGTCTGCTTAAATGTATTACATTGCTATGACTGTCAGCAAATTTACTTTTGCTTTAGACTTACAGTAAGGATTTTACATATGAATTTTTATAAATTCAACTTTTTTAGTGACTGACAGTAAAAAATTAATTAATCTAGATGTTAGATTAAAAAGGAAAGTTCACATTAACTTAGGTCAGTTCAAACTTGTTAACAACTACTGTTGTGACTAGGGTTGCTGATAACTTATGACATGCTCTGTCCTTGGATTTATCTCATTTTTATTTGATTGCTTGCTTGTTTTGGAGACAGTAAGTGTGTTGTGATAAACTGCTTCCTAGTCTTATTCTGTATGACCAGGTAAGCTGTGTATCAGAGTGGTAATGGAGAAAATTCTACTGTATATACATAGATATAAGTAGGAAATTATTTTATTTGTGTTGGTAATGACAAAGTCTGGATACTCATAACAAGAAAGTGGAATCTGTGTGCTTATAACTGAAGGAGGGGGAATAAACCATCATTTCCTACAGCAAACTCTATTATTAAAGGACAGAAAACAAATATATGTTGCAAACCTCTTCGGAAGCAAGCCAGTTTAAGGGATTCAAAGATGAAAAACTAAAATAGTAAGTGCCTGAAGTTTTTTACTTCCCAGATCTTGTGAAATGCAAGATGATTCAGAAAATGAAATTTGTAAAATTGTAGAAGTCAAAACATGTTATGAAAGACATTTATTTTGCAGATCACTGCCCAACATATAAATTGATGACTGCAGGCCATGTTCAGACGAAAGTTCCATAAGTTGAACAGAAAGTGGAGCTGTCCATAAAACTAAATAACATCACAAAGCCTAGGAATAACACATAGCATTTCCTGATCAGTTTTAGAAGGACGAAAAAATGAATTATTAGAATTCCAGGAACAAAAGCAAGAGTGTAGAAACTACATTTCCAGGAGAGAAAAGAGATTACAAGAAAATACAGTCGAGTAAACAGATGCAAATATACACTAATACGAAAGTTATCATACACTCTCAGAAACTGATATGGTGATGTTTTAAAACTAGAGAAAACAATCTGTGGATAGGAGATAACAACAAAGTCAAAAGCTTTTTCAGAAAAGGCAAAAACCCAGAACACTTTATTTTCTTTCTGCATATGGTTAATGAGTAAGAGAGGTTTTGAATCCTGAATAATTCTTAAGTGTATCTGAAAAACTTATAGTAAGTTATTAAAAAACAGCAACTGAACATCCAATTACTGCTTCAGGAATGTGACAAATGTTCCAGTAAGCAATATATTCTAGTGCAGAAAAAAGATTCAGTATTTTAGTGATGTCTTATTTCTTTTCTCAGAGAATAAGTAATCCAAATGGAATGAATTTTTCTTGACTGGAACTGCCTTTTCAATGTGTTCAAACAAATTTCCACACTCAAAAAATAAAACCCTTTTGTTGTTAATGTTGTTGTTGGGATTCCCCCATTTTATTTTACTGAGCTTTCGGGAGGGAGAGGAAGGGGGCCAGGGCCCTGGCAGTTTTTATTTCAGAGTTTTTGAAGATTAGATACTGTTTTCTGGTTCAGCATATCAAAAGCGTTTGATAATAGTGTTATTATCTAATTATAAAAGAATGAAATTTTATATTCAGATACTTTGATGGTATATCTTCATCATGAAATATCTTTCCTATGTGTACAACCAACATTTTAATTACAAAACTGAAAAGAAGACCTCCAAGAGGCAGCCTGTGTCTTCTTCAGAAAGCATACTCACTCCTACACTTTTTTTACCTTTATATCTTTCTCAGTGGTCTGAAATCTTATTTATTCTGCTGAGCTTTTTTTCCTGATATTGTAAACAATTTTAGTTATTTAATAATAACAATTTAAAAAGTTTTACATTAGCATGATTGCATCAAGAGAATAGTATTCATTTTCTTTGATTGATTGATATTTGGTATAATCACCACATTCTTTCTTGATGACTCCCATCAGGAAATCACTGGAAATTCCTATCTGGAAGTTTCCTAGTCCATTAGAATAGGAAATACTGTAGGAAAAGAGAAATTAGCTTGCCAATGCTCTATTTTTTCTGCTTTTTACTTTTTCTACTTTTTACCTCCTCCAGGTAATTTGTCCTGTTTCTACTTATCTTCCTAGGAAGATAGTGCCACTAAGCTGCCCATCATAGGTCTCTAAATGTCATTCTGTAGAATGATTTAATAATATTCACTTAAATGTCTGTTTTTATACTTGATCTTCTGCCCTCTCAATATAGGTCAAGTGCAGTTCTTTTTCTGATTTTTTATTGATGATAGTGGAATTGAACCAGACTCTAATAGCCTGAATCCCAAATACAGTGAAAGAAGATTTAAATTTCAGTCAGTACAGATTCTCATACTGTTGCAAATTTAACTGTTTCACATCTGATTAATTATATATTTCCCTTTGTAATTTGTCATACTCAGCTCATTCCATCTACTGTGGGATATTAAGACCTCCAAGAAAATCAGTAAGTATTACAAATGACAGATTAAATCTTCTTTTAAAGCCATGACTGTATATTCTAAGCTCAAAAAGTTTCCAAGAAGTTTGATATATACATATGACATACTGGCAAGGCTCTCTGTTGGATTTGAAACACTGACAGCATATGAGGTATCACTTGTACTTGATAGTTTATCATCCACACTCAATAGTCAGATTTATAGTATGCACTGTTGGAAAATGTAACTGAAGATTTGTCAATAAAGTTCTATTTGTAGAACTGGTGACATTTCCCATCTCCATCCATTGAGGAATGAAATAAAACAATTTGCATGTTATTTTAAATGAATTGTTAAATTATTTGTAAAGTAACATCCCTCTTCTATTTACCAAAGACTTACTCTAAGTTTCACCTTATCTATGATAATCAATCCATTTTGACAGCTCAAAATGTTAAAAAATAGCCTCCCAGGCATACTAGTACGTTCTATTTGGAAAGTAATGTATGAATAATGAAGAAATTTCAGCTAAATCTCTGCTACTAACCGAAAGATGTGTGTGTTCCTATAAAGTTTTCTCCCTCAAAATTGCTTGCTCAATTTATATTTTACAATCAAATAAAAGTGGAGACAGTAGCAATTCATGATTTTCACTAGCTGAGTGTCAGGGTATGTGAAAGAAGAGTGTCTGTTCCTTTAAGGTTATCTGGCCAAAGGAAAGACAAGCTAGAACATACAAATGTGACAAACACATAAGGGACATAGTGATAAGAACAAACCTGGTCAGTGGCATGAATTTGTATGGATATATGGTGTATGGATATGTGGTGTGTGAGAATGTGTCCTCCAGTGATAATATTATGCAAAATATTAAAATAATAAAGGATTCAAAACCATGAAAATAAATAATCAAAAAAACAAAACCCCAGCAAATCAAAACAAACTTTAAAAAAAAAAAAAAAATAAAAAAAAAAAAAAAAAAAAAAAAACCAAAAAACAAACAAAAAAAAAAACCAAAAAAACCCAACAAACCAACAACACAACAATCAAAGATAAAAGAAGAGCAGAATTCCTGGTATCTCATTCCTCACTTCTGTACCCAGCAATGAGGACCTAATCTTCCTTTTTTTACGGCTTCAGAATATTTTTATTTCTGGTTACCTAATGCCTTTAACAAGTGCATTAAAAGTATTTTTCTACTTACGAGGTGTTTTGTCATTCAGTAAGGAAATATTTTATAGTGTGGTAAAGCTATGGACTGCAAATAAGAGAACTCAGTTCTACTTAATGAGTGATTGGTCTTATCATTAAGCTGTGTTGCAAAGAGCATGCACAACTCTCATTGTTGCAGTCTGAACATTTATATCTGAGTACCTCTTGGACCCAGGAGCTACAAGTGCTCAATGTCAAATGATGTTAGGCAGAAGATGAGTGCCGAGGGAATAAGATTAGGAAAGACAGGAGCACAGTTGCCAATTGAACATTCCCAATAGCATAGCTGTTAGGCCCACCAAAAGGTAGGGGGTTTATTTGTTCGGTTTTATTTGTTTGATTGATTGCTTTTTCCCCCTTGGGATAATGTTTATTTCCTATACAAGCTAGATTGGGCTTTTCTAAATTACTTTCTTGAGTTTAGGCTTCTACATGTAGAAGTGCTTGCATCTTTGTTAAATACTTAGTTGCTTGTTCATGAGATAAGAAATATTACAGAATAATCAATCCTTTCAATATTTTTCTCTCAACAGGGTGAATTCTATCTCTTAGCTTTTTGATGCTTAAAATTACGTATGAAATCTCATTCAGGAGCAATGTATCTCATGGAAAGTACACAGATTTGCATCAGTTATTTTCCAGCAATATATAAAAAAATTTTCATGATGGACAATTCCATGCTGGGTGCTGACTGGCTGGAAAACAGCTTTGCGTAAAAGAACCTGGAGGTCCTGGTAAACACAGAGTTGAACATGTTAGCAATGTGCCCTTGTTGCAAAAAAAAGGTGAATCGTGTCCTCGGTTGTGTTAAACAAAATATTTCCAAGAGGACAAGAGAGATGATTCTTCTCTTTCTTTCATCACTGCCGGAGCCATACCTGAAGTGCTGTGACCAGTTCTGGGCTCTCCACTACAAGAGAGACATGGACATACTGGAGAGAGTCCAGCAAAGGACTAAGGTGAGGAATGGACTGGAGCATCTCTCATATGAGGAAAAGTAGATGGGACTGTTCAGCCTGGAGAAGAGAAGGTTCAGAAGGGATCTCATATGTATATTTTCCATGTTTTAACCCTATTCTGCAACTAAGTGCCACACAGATGCTTTCTCGCTCTGGCCCCATACCCCCCTCACCCCTCCCCGGTGGGAGTAAAAGTGAGAAAACTCATGGGTCGAGATAAAGACAGTGTAATAGGTAAAGCAAAAGATGTGCAGGCAAGCAAAGCAAAATAAGGAATAAATTCACTGGTTCCCATCGTCAGGCAGATTTTCAGCCATCTCCAGGAAAGCAGGGCTCCATCATGCATAAACAGTTACTTGTGAAGAAAAACACCATCAGTCCAAATGTCCTCCCTTTCTCCTCCTTCCCCCAGTTTTTAATTGCTGAGCATGATGTCATAAGGTATGGGATATCCCTTTGATCAGTTGGGGCTGGCTGTCCCAGTTGTGTCCCCTCCCAGCTTCTCATGCATCCCCAGCCTACTCACTGTCAGGACAGTGTGAGAAGCAGAAAAGGTCTTGACTCTGTGTAAGCACTGCTCAGCAATAACAAAAACATCTCTGTGTTATCATCACAAATCCAAAGCATAGCCCCATACTAGCTACTACGAAGAAAATTATTTCTATACCAGCCAAAACCAGCACAATATTAATACCTGAAGGGAGGGTGCAAAGAAAACAGAAACAAGCTCTTTTCAGTGGTGCCCAGTGACAAGACAAGAGGCAATGGGCACAAACTGAAACGCAGGAGGTTCCATCAGGAAACACTTTTTTGTTGTGAGGGTGACTGAACACTGGCACAGGCTGTCCAGAAAGTTTGTGGAGTCTCCATCTCTGGAGATACTCAAAAACCATCTGAACATGGTGCTGGACATCACATTATAAGTGGCCCTCCCTGAGAGGAGGTGGTGGCCAAGTTGACCTACAGACGTCCCTTCCAGCCTCAGTCATTCCATTCTTTGATTTTGTGACCAGCAGCTGATCTGCCTAAACTATGTTTAGAACCATACTTGTGTCAAATAATCTCATAGTGTAATACAAAATAGAACCATATGTGTTTTTAGAAAAGGGAGATGGACTGTGTCTGCCTCTGTTTTGTGCAATGGACAGTCTAGTCAAGTTTACACATATGAAAAAGGCAGGAAAGACCTCTGAGGAACCAGTCAGGCTGTGATGATTTCCTTGGTAGCCTGTATCTAGGTGGGCTGAACAACTAAGAAAGATATTTTTTCTAATAAAAATGTGCCTGACATATTAAGGAAGAGCCAAGGTCATAAATCAGAAATTGTCAATAATTAAATTTCTTATAAAAGCATCTATAACATTTAAAGTCCCAGCTCTGTGCCATTTTTTTTTTAAGATGGTGGAAGAAGCTTGATGGTGCAGAAATTAAGATCAGGTACTTTTACATATTGCTCTTGAGGATGCAGCAGGTGTCACCATTATTAAACTTTCTCAATGTATTAAATTTGTGCTTTTAGTGGTACTGAATGTACTTACTTACTCTGGAGCCCCCCTGATTAATTCTGCAGGAGTCACTCTACCACCCTATCTAATTCTTTCTTGATGGATAGCTCAGAATTATTTACACAAACAATCTCTTATTTGAGATATATGTTAAACTACTAGTGGTAAATGAATTCACTAGTGCCAGTGTTTCAGAAATGTGAATACTTTGGAAAATTATTATAAATGGTAATTTTGCAATCCTGAATTGTGAATAGTTTGTAAGAGAGCTGTAAACAAATCCTGGGTTGAAAACAACCTGATATATTACTTCCTGCAAGCTTGATGATAGAAATTGTGAATATTACATTATCATGATCAGACTTTGGGATAGAAATTTGAAGAGAGACCTTTTTGCTCTTGTTCGTCCTTTTGTAAGTCATTTATAGAGAATAAGTGCAACATCCATGCTGCTTAAAAATTATAAAAGCCTCCTTTGTGAGCGTATACTCAGTACAGCAGAAAAGGAAGCTAAATACAGACACTGTGAGCATGAATTCAAATTACACATACTGATTTTTGCAATGAAAATTTTAGTATACAAGACTGACTGTTGTCTTTTTTTCATCCATTTAAGAAGTGTTTTGAGGTGATACAAACTTTATTATTCTGTTCCACTAATTGCTAAGCCCAAAACTAATAAACTCACCCAGAGCTTAAAAGTGAACTGTGTCAATTAAAAGCTGTAACAATTTTCTGACCCTTCTTCCCTTAGCTTTCCATTAAAGCAATTACAGAATCCTTGAAAGAATCAAGTTATGATCTGCTCTATGCTTTCTTCAGTCATGGCTTCTCACATCTTAAGGGACTTTGAAGTTTCCTCTGATTCTGAATAAACTCACTTTCTGAAAAATATTTATATAGTTATTGAGATAACAAAAAGGAATGTAAGAATAACTATTCAGCCTATGACTGAAGTAGCATTTACCTTAGAGTAAGGCAGCTTTTTTCAAAGCCTTGTTCTACTGTTCTTCTAAAACTGTCAAAGTTAGGCAATGTTAACAAAAGAGAATGAATTTCATGCTGTTACCCCCTCCCCTCCTTCCACTTGTCCTGATGCCTTGTAATTTAGTTTTAACAAACTTCTCTGGGATGATATCTATGGCTTAAATCCCTTCAGAAAGAGAGGAGAACTAAACCAGAAAAAGAGGTTCCTTGATTGTCTTGGGACAGTCTAAATCTGTCTTACCTCTCTTCTTTTTCTTTTCCTTTTTTTTTTTTTTTTTTTTTTCCTAAATCAATATTAATGAGACACAACATCAAAGAGTCACCCTTGGTTATCTTTCCTGACAGATAAATCTTTATAATTGGAAAAGTTTTAGCTACTTATATAGTTCATCTTCCAGTGGAAGTTGTCATGCAGCATTCAGCTCAACAGGGGAAGAGTTGTGATATCTCTCTAAACCAGAACTATTTTTCTGGATTCCAAAAGTAAAGTAAAAAGTAAAGTAAAGTTATCAATATTGGCTATTGTTTCTCTTTCTGTGAGTAGGAATTTATGCAATATTACATAGCAATTCTGCCAGGATTTGACTGGCAGAAGGAAGGGTTAGGTTCAAAGCTAAAGCAACTATCACCAAAAAATATGGGAAAATTGCATTAAGCTTCCTGATACTCAGTGAGCTGATTTTCACTACTTACAAGTATGAATTGTTTTGATTCACTGAACGTGTTTTTGTTAAAGGGAAAAAAATAATATACAAATAAGGTAGAGAAATATGGTAACATACCATATCCAATTTCTAAATAAAATACAGTGAGTATAGTCAGTTTACATCCCTTTCTTGCAGTGAAATAAATGTTTAGACCAGCTAGGTTCCCTGCCTTTCCTTGAAGTACACTCATCTTACAGCTTCAGATTAGGTACTTCTGGAGAGTAAAGCTTAGTTTAAGCAGATGTTGAATGTTTCGTGTGACTGGCTTCCTTCAGCCTCTCACACTTTGCATTCCTCACCGAACTACATGTTCCTTGTCTGTCTAGCCATGTTCTGCTATTGTTCTGTTTCATGATCTGCTGCTCTGCATTAGTTTTCTCCCACTTTTCTAGCTCCTCCCTCTAGCTACTCCTTGCTGTTCCTCCCACTTGATTGCCTGCTGCTTGCTTTTCCTTGGAAGTATAGCTAGACTCACTGGGTTTGCTAAGAGTTTTTGTTAGTTCAGCTCTTAGCAAGACCATAGGTACGTATAGTACCTAATTAAAAACTTGCTCAGTTTTTCAGAATACAAGAAAAAAACTCTGAAATATCTTACATATTTTCTCAACTGACACTAAATCCTTGCCACAGAAGATTCTTGAATATGGTTTTCTCTTCTTAGAAGTCATAAATGTCACTACCTGGGAAACAATTGTCATCATGTGAGGCAACACTGTAATTAAAAATTATCTTGATAAACTGAAGAAATAGTCCAAATCAGTAAGTAGACATTCTGTAAAGTGCAAAGAAATAGATTTAGGAATGAGGGGAAAAAAGGAAAAATATCAAATTCCTCATTACCAGCTGGGAAACACTATTTCAGGAAAGTATTTGATGTTACAAATCACAAATGAGGCAATAAAGTGAAATAAATTGACAAATTCAGCACTGAGGAAAGCATCAAGGATGATAACAACTTGTAAGAAAGAGCTGAAGAAATTGAGTTGGTTTAGTCTAGAAAAGAAATGATTGAGAAAACAAGTGTTCAAACAAATGAAAGTGTAAAAAGGAGACAGTGATGGATTGCTTTCCATATCCTCTGAGGGTAGAACAAGAAATATTCAATATAATATGCAGTAAGGAAGGTTTGTATTTGATACTAGAAAGCATAATTGTAAAAATAGTTAGCAATGAACTTGTCAAGGAAGGTAGTGGACTTCCTTTGAAAATCTTAAAGACATCTTGGCCAGTATACTTTGTCTTGCTTAACTACAACAGCATGTGTTCATTCGGAGTTGTTCTTTCATTCCTAAAACATGTGCATCTTAGAAATAATTCTGTCTCTCAGTCTAGAGCTCTGTTAGATGTGAACATGGCTGTGGAAGGAAATGAATCAATAAAAACTTTTATTAAAAGAAAATCATCCTAGAATCTAACAATATCCCAGGATCGGCCCACGACCTGTCAAGTCACCCCAATACCGTACTATTGACATGGGAAGTCCTTGTGACAGCTCCTCTTTTGTGGTTCTCAGTCATATAAATATTTTGATAGATGGTCTTTTCAGCATATTTTTAGCATTTTTCATTGATTTAAGATCAATTGTGTTATAAATCAGTAAGGTAGTGAAATGGAGTGATGAAATAAGACTACTGAGCTTGGATTTCTTTTTTTTTTTTTTTTTTTTTTT
>VXBH01005996.1:40540-78310 GCA_013400035.1 Rynchops niger | reverse complement strand
AGTATGGAATTTGTGACAGTGGCTGAAAGAATGAGGGAAAAAAAAAAGGTTTAATTTACTCGGTTGGTTTGTTTGTTTTTTTTCCTCCTGAATTCTTTTCTGATTTGTGGCAACAGACCACATTACATGCATTTCTGTATTTCAATTTCCACAATTACAGTTCAGAAGGACCCTGTTTTATACATATACAATTTACAGTGGCTGCATGAAATTGTATGTTCTGCTTCCAGCAAAAATACGCAGCATCCCTCCACCCTCCCCCATACCCACAAAACAGATGTTTGTCCAGGTTTGCAAGGCTCTTGCATTCAACTAGATTCTAGTTCTTCGTCTGAGTGTGATATTATAGCTGTTGAATGCACCTAAAAAAACTCCAGAATTTTAAAGAACTTTCAAGCATCATTAGTCAGACATATAATTATCTGGGTGAAAAAAAAAAATAAATACGGAAATTGCATGAGCAACAGGTACATCAATCACTTCTGAATGTGTCTGACAAACTACTCTGGGGCATTATCTAACTCTGTAAGTACATCAAGTACTGGTTGGCTAGTTCAGTTTATGAAGCTGTGCTTTGAAGTGAGAAGTGGAGCAGGTGAGAAAGACATTAGGGACAGTCCTCGAGCTCAGTTTCTAACTAGGACTGGAGATCAGATATAAAACCATAAAAGGTCATCAATAGCATCAATACAACTAGATATCATTCTTTCTGTTTTGTTTTTGTTTTATTTCTATATGTACATAGTTTAGATTTTTTTTAATTACTTTCTCTTTTTCCCCAGAGTTCAGTTACATTCCAGCTGGAACCAGAAAATAAGCACCTACCAGTGCAGCATCTGACTCAAGTTATAACTACATATTGGAATCTAGAGATCTTAATCCAGAGTTATAAATATCAAACATAAAATTTCAATATATTTGGATCAACTCTCTTGTTGTGATTTTCAAAGGTTACTGATCAAAAATTACTCTGCTGATTTACCATATATTTAGGAAGAGAATTTTCTTTTTGTCAACAAAACTGAACTTTCTGTGTTATTCTCGTCTGCATAATATGATGGAGTGTTGCCCTATAGCTGAATAGAAACAGATGTATATGGAGAAAATAACAAAAACAGACACAGATGGTGTATCACATGTATAACTTCTTAATTTATCCCTCTTTGTGTGATACAATTATCCCAGCAAGTAGGCTGTATTCATTCCCTTTTCACAGATTCTGCCAGTTCCTGCAGGGATACTTTTTTTGCATCGTGCTGTAAACTGCTAGGGCAGCACACAAGAATTCCTCACTCTCTGATTGCACCCTCTCCAGGTCACTTCCCTGTCCATTTTACCTTTTGTTTGTTTATTTGTTTCTTTTTGAGTAACTGTGATTACAATGAAAGTAGAATTGTTTCAGTTAATTGTTTCATCAGAATATTGATGTGGTTTTCCTCTTTGGGCAATAAAACTGAACAACTCATCCCATTTTCTATATGTTTTTGACAGAAGAATGTCTTATTTTAACTTTATATTCAAATTCATATTTACCTCATGAAATTTGTATAAACAACCTAATCTCAATAATGTATGGCTTACTCTGAACTTTGCATAATGAATTTTAAATTGGGACTTTGGTTTGAATAACAAGCTGCTCAGTGTTTCCCCATCAATTTGTAATGGTGATTTCCTTTTGTAGCCTTAAAGATGTCTTTAAGCTTTTAGAAATTGTGAGTATAGAAATAATTATTTATGTAAGCAATGAAATAAAAGGTCTTCATGAATGTATTAATTCAACTCAACCATGGCAGGTGGCTATAATAAAGCAATGATGTGTCACCAAATAGGTACTGGAGAGGAGGATACATTGTGAAACAAGGCACATTTGTTGTTTCTTCGGATTTTTTTGTTTGTTTGGGTTATTTTTTTTAATTATTTTTTTTCTTGTAACAAGGATAAAAAAGGTTTAATCCATTGACACATTCTCAACAGTTGCCCAGTTCTATTAACAGTACAGAGCTATATACTTTACTGTATTACTTTGGGTCAGATTTGCATAAGTCCATGGTTTTATGCCACTTTCTGGTCAGTAAAGAACTCACACACAGATCAGGCAGAAAACATTGAATTAAAATTCATTTCAAAGAAGAAGACAAGCAACAACACTGGAACAGGTTGTCCAAGGATGTGGTAGATGCCCCATCCCTGGAAACATTCAAGGTCAGGTTGGACTGGACCCTGAGCAACCTCATGCAGTTGAATATTTCCCTGCTCATTGCAGGGGGGTTGGACTAGATGACCTTTAAAGGTCCCTTCCAACCCAAACCATTCTGTGATTCTATGACTTTAACAAATGTGTAAATATGCTGTTCATATTTAGTATTTATAACAGAGAAAATAATCTGTTTCTATTTAACCATTTTCTTAAATTTTGTGGATATGTGTTCTTTAACAATGAACTGTATCACTATGCATGTTTTCAAACAGCAAAAAAATATGTTGAACAGGGATGAAGCTGATATATGGCCTATATAGAAAAAAAAAAAGTACCTCTACACTGGGTAAAGTCTGATGAAGAAGCCTTTGAAAATGTCTTTATTGTCATAGATCAAATAAAGGAACAAACTTTAGTATAAAAATAAATGTAAGAAAACAATCTACATTAACTGTGTCTTTTTCTTTTCTTTTTTTTTTTTTTTCTTCTCTGTAGTCATGATGTTGTACATAGGCAGGAACACTCCCAAAACATAAGTGAAAGGAGAGCACCAAGCTATATTCTTGTCTAGTTTTGAACTTGCTCTAGCTCAGTTATTCCACAACGTTTGCTGTCTGATCCTTCTGTTTCCCCAAAGCTCTACCACAACTTTATCTTTGTGGCCAGCTCTTTTTCCACTGGCTCTGTTGAAGACAATGGTAAACTCCATAACAAATCCTTTGTGCTCCATTTTCAAGCTTCATTTTCCAGTAACCCTCCTTTTCCTCCTTCTTGAGCTAAAATTGGCCACCAAGAACAGACACGTGAAGTAAGATTTCATATATTTGCTCACATGAGACCAGCATGCTTCACTGACTTTACTACATGCAATTGTTTCTAAATTGCTTCTTTTATTAGGTGTTACACAATTTTGGTATTTTTGAATTGAGGAGACAACTTACATATTTGTGCCTGGACTGCACTGATTAAATAAAGTAATTGACTGGATTTACTAGAAAACTACACATTTCTGAATCAAACTAAGATTTCTTTTGGGACTAATAAGACATTAAATAGCAGAAATGTAATGATTTTTCTTCTTCTTCTCCTTCTTCTTCTTCTTCTTCTTCTTCTTTTTCTTCTCTTTGTTTACTGAAGGGCTCCAGGATTTTTTATTATGACTTTGATAATTATTCGGATTAGTTTATTTNAAGGTCTAAAATCCTAAAAGGAAAAATAATAATAATAATAATAATAATAATAATAATAATAATAATAATAAAAAAAAGTTTATGATATGCCATTTGCCTTTTTCACTCCAAAGAAAGCACCATAGAGAAAATACCAGGTTTTTGTCAGTATTGAGAAGCATTCAGTAGAGTTGTTATGATTTCTGGTGGTGACAAAACCTAAGGCAGGTAGCTGTTAGCTCCCAACGGTTTCTCACAAATCCTTTCAGCTAGTAATATTCATGTCCTGTACTTGTTAAATAATAAGTGGAAGTACTCTGATATGAGAAATTATATTTAGCTGTTATTACTGTCAAGAAATGTTGGGAGCAAATTTCCTTAAGTATCCAACTTAGGCTGGTCAATTAAAATTCCACAGCTGAGTAAGTCAGCAGCCAGCGTCATTTTTTGATGGCAGTGTGTCCTAGAGACTATTTCACAGCTGTAAAATGTGAGAGCTGGAAAAGAAAATGACTGGTTAGGTATTTGATCTCATGTCTGTTAGCAGAAGTTGTTTTGAATACTGGAGTCTAGATTAGTTTCCAAACTGCATTAATGTGTCTTGGTGTGGATCTTAAGTGTATCTTAGCATCAGTGCAAAGAAAATACCGTTGTACTCTAACGAATTACTGTCCTAAGAAACTGGAGAACCAGAACTCAAGGCCTGGCCATACCACAGTCCTTCAAACCTTCTTCTGTGCAACTGTTTTCATTGAAACAGAGGAATTTTCTTTCCTACCACTAAACTAGATTATGTCTCAAGATCTCACTTTAAAACATTCACACTATAAACCATTTAATTTTGCCCCATCTTATGGAAGCATCACTTTTTTTGTTCTTCCCTTGAATTAAGCACTTTACTAAACTATATACTTGTGTTTCTAGTGCTATAGGATGCCTTCCTTTTTTTTAAGGAATTTATCTTTTCTGAAGTATTTTTCTCATGATATGAACTTGCTTCTAAGCAGTAAAGTATTATTTACTTTATTTCTTTTAGAACATCATGTAATAATTGCATGATGGATGCAACAAAAATACATCATTAATTCCTTTGCTTCAGTGACATTTCTATATATTTTGAATTAGTTTATTTCAGTCTAAGAGGACATCCAATCACACTTGTTCATACATAGAATTTTACTTACTAAGCAACAACTATTTTTCTGCATAGTGACACACTTTATTCTCATAATGAAGAGAAAATTATAATTTTTGTATTGATCAACTCAGATGTTGCCTTTATAGGGATTTGAAACACAAAATTCTGCTGATACATAGGTAAATTCAGACAATTATATTAAAAGCAATTGCTAATACAACAACTCCAAATGAAAAATACTATGTGTTGTTTTTTATCCTAAATAGAATCTTCAAATTTTAATGTGGGTCTCCTCAGTTTCACTTCTTATTTCTTTAATAAATTGAAAATGCATGTGTCTACTTCTACTGCAAAGAATAATACTTAGAAATAATTAGCAACAGCAGCAATACTACTATTCCCACTGCTAATACTTCTCCTAGTAATATGCAAACCCCATAACAGATTATGTCTTTGTATTAATGATTTCCAATTAAGACATGTTATCAGTCCAATCAGAAACATTCTGCTAATTTCAGTTTTAAGGTTTGTTATAGTTTATAGTTCTGTTATTGTGATGGTAATGATGTAAATAATGTCATATTGAAGAATACCATGTATATGACAAGTTGTCAATGCCTATCCAATGGGGAAAATGTAAAGGAAGTATGTTAGATTGCTCATATTTTGCTGTTATTCTGTTCGATTTGTTGGCTAGCAGTCACTAAAGCCATTCTTATTAGTCCCCAGGCAAGCAATATGGGGACATAAGTGTTTAAGGAGTCTATAATTTTGGTCTCTTTTTGCCCAAAGCATGTATTTTAATAGCATATTTTTTAATGAATGTTCAAGTCATTGAGCTGTTTCAAACTTTTATCATATTCACTAGACTAATATAAATGTACATCTATAAATAGATAATAGTCCCATACATGAGTTGAAAATAGCTGAGGAATGTTAGTTTATCACAGGGAGACTAGACAATGAAGATGTAAAACAAAAAAAATAAAAAAAAAATTAGGTACCCTCCAAAGTATGAGAGCATTTTTTTTTTCCCTCTGGTAAGAAAGTTTCAGTAATGTTTTGCAAGGAACTGGTCAATACGGACCTCATCAAAAATATGATGTTTAGTTCTTGTCACTTAGTTTTAGAAAGGCTTTATTCAGATTTTTCAAATTTACAAATTTGAAATTTTTCAAATTTTGTTTCAATGTTTCAATTTTGTTTCAAATTTTCACAATGTTTCAGTGTTTCAAATTTATATTTAGGGAAAGGAGAATTATTAAATAAGATAAAGCAAAATGTTTAGCATAGAAATAAAATCTTGGGAGGCATTGTTTTCCTTTTCTATAAATATACAAAGAATGAACGACTATCAGCACTGACACAAGAAGAAATAGGTATAAAGTAATCGGATTCTGGAAGGTCAGTCTGAAAACATAAAAAATTTACAAGATAGTCTTGCATGAGAAGAAGTCAGGAAAATCCAACTAACTGTAAGGTAGAAAAAGTTAAATTTATACAGGCGTTAGTAACAAGGTTGGCAGAGCAGTTTAAAGAGGAGATTTCTTTCAGGTATGTGTTTTCTAAATCCTGTACTTCTTGCCATTGTTGAGGGCAATTACTTCTTTGATTAAATTACTATTTACTTGGCTGGAGTACTGTTTTATTTTAACTCAACATTTTATTTAACTACCTTTTATGGTAGTTAAACATGGTTAAATATAGTAAATCACTAAATATCAAATAAGGCAAAGCACACAGAATGTGTACCTTTAAAATCTAAGTCTCTATGCATAGCCCTCAGCCCCTCAGACACATTGTATCAATACATAGTATTGTATCCCTCCTATGAGTAAAACTTTGCAGTATCAAATTCTTAGGTTTGTTTGAGTTTTTTTAAAATGCATTAGTGGTAAAGGGGAAAAAAGGAGAGGAAGTTGATAAGGCAGAAGAAATAACAAAAAATGCGATACACTGTGTGACAAATAAAGTGCATTCCCTGCTTGAATAAGTACTTTTCGCTCAACAGACTGCTCTCATGTGAATAAACATTACTGTGTGTCACGGAAGTATAAGACCAACAAATTATGTTCCAAAAATCAGGCTTTTTTACAGGTCAGGATGGCAGTTGAGAACTAATACTACACAGTGTGTAACTAAATCTAAATTTAGAACAATGGCTCAAAATGCACAAACCACTCACCGCTCAAATGGGGTCTCTGGCAGAGGCATCATTTTGTAGCTTGCTTGAATCTGAACTGTGGTCATCTATTGGCCATGGACACATAGAGCTTTCATTGGTTGAGGGTTGCTGTTTTTCCTTAGAGATTTGAAACAGTGTCATGCTTCTATTGCACTAAGAATGAGTGCTGCAAGATGATCTGGTAATTCATTAACTACTTGGCTGTGTTCTGGAAAAAAAACAAAACAAAACAAAAACAAAACAAACAAAAAAAAAAAAAAAAAAACAACAACAAAAACAAAAAAAAAAAACAAAAAAAACCCCCCCCCAACTTTTAAACAGGAAAACGGGCTGCATCAAAAAAAAAAAAAAGAAAAAAAAAAAAAAAAGTCTTCTACAGATATTTTTGTACACATATACACCTTCCTCCATAGTCTCATCACTTCAGATGAAACCCGTGGGCTAGCCATGTGTGTTTTCCAGTTTAATGAGCCTCCAGATCATGTGTCCTGGTGGACAACAAGTTGAACATGAATCAGGAGTGTATCCTTGCCTCAAAAAAAGCCAAATACATCCTGGTCTACACTAGTGAGAGGATGACCAGCAGGACCAGGGTCATGATACTCTGTTCAGTACATCTCTAATGTTATGTCCAGTTTTGGGCTCCCCAATAGCAAAAGGATCTTTACATGTACCACACCAGTGGTGGCCATCAGAACAGTAGGGTTGGAGCACATTCTACAATGAGGGATCAACACAAAGAAGAGATGACTCTGGAAGCCCTGTTACTATCTACAACTACCCGATTAGAGGACACAGAGAAGATGGAGCCTGGAAAAAAAGTTTAATGTCTTGTTCTACAGTTTGTTTTGAACAATTCTTCATGCCAACATTTATGGAAAATTCTTACAGGATGTGAAAGTGCAAAGGGACACCTTTCTTATTTTATTAAATAATGGTGAGATATAAGAATCAGCTTCACAATCAATTTAGTATGGCTTAACAAGTTATCACACATCTGTGTACATGCTTTTAAGTTGTGACCAATTATAGGGATACTCAGTTCAGACAAATAATATCTGAACAGCTTTCACAAAAGAACTTTAAAGGCTTTACTTTTCACTATAGAACTTTCTTCATTGTTCAAAAATGAAATTGTCATTATCATGCAGTTCCACTATGCATATTCATCTGTGCAAAACTGTGAATAAAACAAGTTTTGATACTTCTTATCTTTCATAGGTGAAGGAAAAAAAAAAAAAAAAAGTAAAAAACACATCTCTGAACTCCAAGTGGAAAATTCAAGACTGAATAGTTCTATAGAAATTTAGCAAGCCACACCAAAGTCTGACAAGTTTCATTTTTGAATGTAAATTGGAAGATTTTTTTTTTCCCTATTTTAATTTTATTCTGTCCTAAGGGAAAGAAAATTCTTACTGGAGTTGTTCCATAGATGGGTAAAACTTACTGGTATGACCTCTCTAGATTTTTTGGCATGAAATAACCAAGTAGAATTATCTATATTTATTATTCCATTTAGTCTGACAGTGTCAGGCAAGTCTTCCGCATCTTGTTGAATAAACTGTTACTTGCACTATTACCTTGATTCCCATGTTTGTGTCTAGTTTAGTGCAGCCACTATTTAAATGCTTTCAATCTTAAAATTTTACAATTGTTCATAGTAGAACTCTTTGCCATGTTACATTTCATTACATCATTTATGTGTTGTGACATGGTTAAATGAAGTGTGAGGTGATATAACGTAATGACTCATCATGCTTAGAGATAGAAATATAAAAATAGAAACACTAAGTCAAGCTGCAAGAGAAAACCCAGCAGCTAATGTCCTTGCTTAGAGAAATTGTGATAGTGTTTTCTAAAATATGTGTGAGTAGTATGAAAAGCAATAGCAACTATATGATTCCTGTAATTGATAAAGTTTCTACTGTAAAATAAAATGGGTAAATTGTTCTGTTGGTTGGAAATAACTCTTCTTGTCAAGCTTAGTGGTAAAATTATGGTGCAAAATCTGTAACTAGAAATCCATCACTAATAGAATTACATAAACAGTATAAAATTTTATTTGTGGAACTCTTTGAGAGATCAGCATTGCAGATTCCTTTACAGGGAACTTATGAATAGAGTAGATTTTTGCCAAGCAAGATCTGATCCCCAAATTTTGAGGTTTTTCCAAAAGTTATTCCAGCCTGTCAAATGGTCTAGGGACTGACAGATAATCTACTGGTCTTATGTCATACTCAGACTGGGAAATAAGGATAACATCACCTAATTTGTTCTCAGCTGCTTTCAGCTGTGATTTGTTCCAGATTTTTTTCCTGTGCTGAAGTAATCTGTGCAGATAATATGAGCTTCATTACTGCAACATCAGAACAGCTCTCATCAATCACTTCTTCACATTCTGCAATTCCCTGTCCACAGTATTAAGAAATCCTTTGGCAAAATTAAGGAGTCATTCATTTGAAGTGATCCCTTTGATTTTAATGAGGTTGAATGAAAGGTATTAGTGCCTAATGACTAACATTGAACTTGTTTCATATATAAACATGCACAGCGAAATTGAATAATGTATTTGTTGTCAGTGTAAAAGAAGTTGCAGATAGGTGTTGGAGAGCATTAGTGTGTATTTATCTAAGATGTAGTTTGGTCCAAAGTTCATAACGTAAGTAAAAATCACCAAATGTCTAAGGTAGGGGTGTTTGTGAAGAAAAGTGTATGGTCTAAACTGCTATAAAGATTTTGCACTTAACTTCCATTGTTTTCAAATAAAATTTATATATATAAAAAAGTCATATTTAAAACACCATCGTTCTATTTACCTCTTCGGGGTGACTCTGACAACATCTATAAAGTTGGAATCAGGACTCAGAGTGGAGGTCCACAGCATTTAGGAAAAAAATATGCTTGTCTCTGGCAGGGTTTTTTTTCCAATTGCAGAATTCTTATATTTTAGTATGAATATTTTACTTCAGCATAAGAGAAAAAAAAAAAAAAAAGCAATTATATTGTAAGCAGGAAATTAAACTTATCTAAAAGAAATATAAAAATCTGTCATCTGAGAAGTATGATGCTTGCAGGCCAATTAAGCAAAGGGTATTTGTTTGCATTCAATAACATTTCTCTTTTTTTAAAAAAAGATATTTAGGATTATCCTATCAACCATCTTACGTAATTTAGCTGCATAAGACCATTGCCATTAGTCATTGTGTATGTCTTCTCTAAATCTCAGAAAGTCATTCTGCTGCATATACTTGGAAAATTGTTTTATGCTCTAATTCTTGGAAAATATATGTTTTAAAAATATTGGTTTTCAGACATTTTGAAGAGAAAAATGGGAACAGAAATGCTGAAGAAAAATCATGGGAATATTACTCTAAAGAAATTGGAAACCTGCAATAGTAGTGAATAGCTCAGAATACTGCAAATTAAAGGGAGTTTATATGATTTGTTGAGATGTATGCTGTGTGCCAAAATGTACATCACAAAATTCCATGTGTGAAATAAACGTAGTGTGTTATTTTTTGCTACCTCTTTTGATCATTCCATTGGGATCTCATTAGTCCAGTGGTTTGATCTTTAGCTGTAGCTGACCAGCCTTCTCAAAAATAAGAAATAAGAGAGAAAAAAGGGAAAATATTCATTAAAATAATGAAGTTTTGGTATAGCTATATGTGTACAAAGTCCCTAAGTCATATTTCAGTGTCTTGACTTTGTCTGTAGTTTACTCGTGCACTCCAGAAACTTATTATTTTTATTAGGGCTGAGGATGGTGTTGATTAGAAATATATAGTGCTTGCTTTTTGTCATCTAAGATTTCCTTTAACCCAAGAAAACTCTCCACCAAAGACATGCCTTGTGTTCACATCACCAAAACATCAGTTTCACTGTGACCTATTGGTTAAGTGAAAATATAATAGCTTGTGTAAAGTAATGGTTTCATGTACTGTATTCAGCTTAAGGAATAAAATAATAATAAAAACAAACAAAACAAACACACACAAAACCAAAAGCATTCAGTGGTACTTTAATAGTTTTTGACCTTTTAGGAAAAAATAGTCTACTGCCCAGCTGGATGCTGGGCTCGGTGACACAGAAGATACCTGCCAGGCTTTGCAGTTTCCTAAGATTCAATATAGCAAATGAAAGATATTGTGAAAAATAGAGCATCCTTAAGATAGATATCAAATATAGAGCTATTGAACCAAACTAACACTTTCAAAGTCCTGGTATACTTATCAAGACATCAACATTGTATTGCTTCCATTTCATATCCTACATAAATTAAGGAAGTTATTTATTTATTAATTTTCTGCATATAACATGGTAGAGGCCCTTTGTAAGAGCATGTCTTAGTGCAGAGGAAATAGAATCAGATTCTGATCCCACCCTTTTCAACGTAAATATGAAATAGTAGCATCAAGATATTAAAATTGACAGCATTAAAATTACAGTTAAATATGTCCCATTAATTTAGAGTGAGTCTACTTTTAATTACTTATTTAAATGTTTAAGTTCTATCTGGAAACCATAAAAGATTAGATAATTTTTTGTGTCTTTAATGCTGTAGTGGCTTGTGCTGAACTGGCCACTGAAATGAATGACAGATCCTGCCCCCCCACCTCTCTCTCCAAGGAGAGAGGGGAGAGAGACTTATGAGTTTAGAAAAAAACTAAGCTACTTCTATGAAATATTAATAACAAAATAAAAAGAAAATAATTAAAATATATACAATGCATACAAACCCAGTATTGAGCTCCCAGGATGACAATCACATCACTGGCAGGCACTGGGAAAATCCCAGACTGGACTCAGCAATGGACAGTAACTGGATTCAGGATCTGGAGTCAGGAACACATGGATCAGGATCAAAGGCAGATGAACAGAGGCCTTCTCAAACAACAGCCACTGAAGATAGATAGTTGACCCTTTGATCCCTCAGCTTTTATACTGAGCATGATGCAGATGGGATGGAATACCCTCGTTAGTCAGTTTTGGGTCACCTGTCCTGTCTGCTTCTCCCCACAGGTGCGACCCGTCTATGCTTTTACACTTATGACCATCCAATGGAGCATATAACAAAGAGAGCTGACCTTGGTTGTTATAGCAATAAGTATAAGCAAGAGCTTCTCTGTATACCGTTCCTTGGTATAAATTATAAACAATTAGGTCTTATCTCTTTCGGACTGAACAGTGTTTGAAAAATATGCTGTTAATTTCAGAGTTCAGTTATTAGAAGAGGCTTAACCAAAAAGTAAAGTTACTGAACAGAAACTTGGTTCTGTTTTACCTCAAACCAGGAAAAATCTAGACAAACAATACAATTAAAGTATTTGCACAAAATGATACTACTGTTTTGGAAAGCAGCGAGTTGACCACAGGTTAACACTCAAACATTCACACAGCTGCTCACTCCCTCCCCTCTCTCATGGAACAGGGATAAAATGGAAGGAAGGTGAAAAGTCTTGTGGATTGGATCAATTGTCCCAGTTGCTCCCCCTCCCAACTTCTTGCCCACCCCAGCCTGCTACCTGGGGAGGTGCAGAGCAGAAAAAAGAGAAAGCCTCAATGCTATGCAAGAACTGCTCAGGTACAGCCAAAAGACCAGTGTGTTATCCACACTGTTCTAGCTACAAATACAAAACATAGCATCATACAGGCTGCTATGAAGAAAATCAACCGTACCACAGCCAGACCCAGTACATGGAGCAATAGCATTATATGCCTGAGTGACTAAAACATGAAAAGCAAACTGTGTAAATGAGAGAACTTTTTTTATTTGTCAATTTTAAAATTGTTTTCCACTCTGGATGTGTTCATATGTCATTATGCAGTCAGATAATCTGTTGTGTTGCCATATGTGTTAACAGTTCACTGAGAGAAAAGCTGTAGTTTTAGATTCTTGTTTAAGGAGCTGAGGTTGTCAATTGCTCTCAAAAAGACAGAAGTGCTCAATCCCTAAAGCTAATTCTGTACTGATAAATAAAAGTGAACCATGGAATGGAGGCAAGGGCTAGACAATTGCCCATGGGACATAGTCCTAACTTTTAAAATTTTACTTTTACACTTGTCTCTCTCTTCTGAGATTCAATTCACCTTAGAATATATCTATTTCTTTCTCTTTTATACACCGAAAACAACATTTCAGATGAGAGGATCTGCACCGTAGCCATTTATATCTGGTTAGATAAATCCCCTCAAAGAGGTGAAAGTGGGATGTCCAGGTTTTTAAAGGTATCTAGGAGAGTAAAGGTCTAACATAATGCTTGGTGATGCAAAGTCACCTCTTTTACATTAGTTTCCTTTCCACTATTTTTTTTCACCCATTTTTGTTGATAACATTAGTGCTCGAATAATAACAAAATTCTGTGTAGGTTGCTATCTCTAGCTTTAGGTTTTCAATATCCAGCACAAGAAACATAGACCTCAACATTACAACTTCAAAATATTTATAATATTTATTTAAGAATAATATGTAATTTTAGATTTAGTAAATCAAGATAATGCTTTCTTCTGGAAAATTTCGGCAACAGTATAAGATGACACATGACAAGAGATTTATATTCTGAAGTCAAAAGTTTGCAGACTTGTCTAGTTCCCTATTAACTCATAGTTGTAAAGCTCTTTGAAATATCTATTTTTTTTTTGCTTTTACTAAGTTGAAGTAAGCTTAAAAGATACCCCTGAATTGCGTATTCTGATTTTGCTTAGACAGTTCAGGCTTCAGAGTGTTATTCACGTTTCAAACACTTTCAACTTTACATGTCACTATAACGCTGTCATTCTTTAATACCTCAGCAATGAATGCACTACAACCTGAAACCTTAAGAAACTGGTTCTTAACTTTATTTTTTTGTTGTCAGAAGATAATAATAATATGATCAGTACTGTCTTCATGCTATAGTGATCTGTGTTATGTATCTCTTTGTTACCACTTGGATTTATGGCATTAAATTCACAAAGTGTTATTATTTAAGGGCATTAATGATCATTTAACAAATAAATTATTTAGATTTTCTCCATAGGGGAGAATCCCCTATGGAGGGCATAGGGCAATCCAAGCACAAATACTGGATGGATGGAGAAGGGATTTCGAGCAGCCCTGAGGATAAGGACTCCGGGGCTGTTGGCAGATGAGAAGCCAGCAGTGTGCACTTACAGCCTGGAAAGCCAACTGTATCCTGGGCTGCATCAAAAGAAGCATGGCCAGCAGGTCGAGGGAGGTGCTTCTGCCTCTCTATTCTGCTCTGGGAAGACTCCACCTGGAGAACTGCATCCAGCTCTGGAGCTCCCAACATAAGAAAGACATGGACCTGTTGGAGCAAGTCCAGAAGAGGAACATGAAAATGATCACAGGATTGGAGCACCTCTGCTATGAAGACAGGCTGAGAGAGTTGGGATTGTTCAGCCTGGAGAAAAGAAGGCTCCAGGGAGACCTTGTAACAGGCTTTCATTACTTAAAGGGGGTCTACAGGAAAGACAGGGAAGGACTCTTTATGAGGCAGTGTAGTGACAGGACGAGGGGTAATGGTTTTAGGAATAAATTCCTTACTGTGAGGGTGGTGAGACAATGGAACAGGTTGCCCAGAGAGGTTGTGGATGCCCCATCCCTGCAAGTGTTCAAGGCCAGGTTGGATGGGGCTTTGAGTAACCTGATCTAGTGGAAGGTGTCCCTGCCATGGTCCCTAATTCAAGAAGGATTTTGAGATATGGGAGAGGTTCATCAGAAGGTTACCCAGGCTGTCAAGAGTCTAGATCACATGTCCTAAATGAGAGGTGAAGAGGAGACTTAGGGGTAATTTCATAGCAGCCTACAATTACTTGAAGGGAAGTCACCAGATGATAGAGCAGAGGTCAATGGCCACAAACGGAGGCTTGAGAGGTTCATGCTAGGCATTAGGCAAATAATTGTAACTAAAAGGGTAGCACAATACTGAAACGGGTTGCCCTGAACAGTCATGGGCTCTGCACCTGTGGAAGTCTACAAGACTCAGCCAGACAAAGTCACAGCCAATCTGATCCCATGTTGGCAACAGGTGTACTTTGAGTGAAAAGTTAACAAAATCATGTTCAGAAATCTCTTTTAAACAACATTTTTTTAATGATTTTATGGCTGTATGATCCTTGTTTTTATATTATGAACATCAAGGATTATTCACAGCTGTTGACAGCAGCTCAGAATCTATTTGCCTAAAATTTAGTTTGAAAATATACTACCAGTTTTTAAAGAGTAGGGCCTCAAAACAAACATATGTTTAAATCTTTCAAACTGTAGCCCTAAATGTTTCTACTAAGCATAGTCAAAAGTGTTTCTACTAAGTATAGTCAATGACTGGAAATTTTATGTACCATTTCAGTTTCAGAATGCTTCAATGTGTTAAAGACAAGATATGCTGCCAGGACAACACAGGATCATCAATGCTGTCTGAACAGTGCATTATCTGTTCTGTCAGTACAAAAACTATTTCCGTTCCGGGGGCTCTTGATACAAGATCCTTCAGAAGCATAAATTTAGTTAAAAAAAAAAAGAAAAAGGTTATCTAATGCCAAGGTTTTCAGTGGGTTCCAGTCTAAAGCTGATTTATTTTATTTCATTAACAGCAAGATCAAATGAAACTGTAATTCTGTTTTCGAATGGAATCCTTGAACTAGAACTTCAGCTGAGATAAACAAAAACCTGTGAGCAATTTGTTGAATCAGGGTCTTTTAATTAGTTTATTTAAACAGATTGATGATCCTTGATCAAAGCTTTATTCAAAACAACGTAACATATTTCTTCAAGAATGCATAAACAGTTTGTTTATAAAGCATTTCTAAACAGCACTGAGGCCCTAAGATAAGAAATCAAATATGCCACAGTTGCAACATTTTTCTTACCTTAAAGATTTATTAGGTTGCATTTACTGTGGAAAATTTTGAGGTTTATGATAAAAAACAACAACAAAACCATGCAAACTCTAGAGAAGAAAAATATCCAAAGTGCTTCAAGCATTTTTCTGATTCACATCACTAACTTTTTATTACTATGCATGGATGAAATGTAGCCCTAAAGGGCAGAAGTCTTCTAGCTGTATAAGCACAAAGTCCCACAGAGTTTTAGTAGTGATCTTTTTCCACTGTACAAATTACCATTTCCTCTTTTCAAGCTGTGTTTACGAGACAAAAACAGGATTCCCTTCAGAAGACAGATTTTTATCTTCAAATCTACAACCTAATAAGAAATGTTATGGTCATTCTGTTTACTAGAGCTTGACTGATTTCTCACATTGTTTAATTATTTTTTGACATGCTAATAGCTCAGTTTAACACCTGTTTAGTTTTGGAAACCATTGCATGGAAAAAAAAAGTCTCCTTCCCCCCTCCCCCCCCCCTTTTTAAGTTTCTTAGTTGAAATTTCAGTCAATATAGCCAACCTCTGTGTAATAATAATAAATAAATAAGTCCTGTTCACACCAATTCACATTTTTCATCTTTTACATGATTTTATAAATGTTATTGTATACCTACTCAGAACTATTATTTCAAAATTGAGAAAAGTTATTTAATCTTTTAAATCTGAGCTTACTAGCTGTCTTTCTGTTTGTATGTTTCTTAGCTTTCTTTCTATCTGGGAATAGGCGAGAAAGAAGTTGAGTTGTGGAGATGAGCAGAATTAGATATTATATTCAAGACTTGAAGGCACTGTTACTATGGCCTGTGGCTTAATACATTTTTTTTTTTTTTGCTTTTTCCTTTATCTTTTTCTTTTCTTGACTAATTCTTCTTAACATAGTATTTTATCTTTTTGGCTTCTGCTAAGGTTTTCACATGGTATTTTTGGAGCGAAATATTGTATGATATTTTTCTCTGTGAAAATTGCAGGTGCAATATTAAAACTAGTTCAGATATGTCACCCTATGATGAGGGTATTTAAGTGCATGATACCTCATGTATTAAACCTTTCATGGACCATTGGATCATTAAATAGTCCAAAATCAGAAAGTCTCATGAAGTTAGTGTTTATCCATTTTAAAAATGAAAGAAAACTCTTAAGACGTTTTCTAAAAGTCACAATAAATGCTGGGATGAAAGTCTGTTAAATATCATTATGTATATATCTTTACATATGACACAATGCAAAAGAGTTGACCCGGTTATTCTACCTGAAAACAATGTCTCAAAAATCTATTAGAACTGTCTGAGAGCACTGATAAACTGATCTAGTTAATAAAGCATGGTAGCCTCTTTAGAAAGTTTTGACATGGTGCCTCAGCAAGGCTCTGTGAGAAATTCATCCACTATGTGGTATCAGGGAAGACAGTCTTGTGGATTAAAAACGTAGGAATTGAAAGAGCTGAATAACAGCTTCTTATGCTACAGAAGGTGGTTACTAGTGAAATCCCACAGAGATTTGTGTAGTGGTTTGTATCTTTCAGTGTGTTTGTGAAAGATTTAGAAAAGAAACTAATTAATGAAGATACAAAATAAGGCATAATAGAGAATTATTTGGGATAGTAAAAATGTAAACTGACATAACAAAATGCAGAAAAATGACTGGAAGATGAGAAAAAAATTGTGCAAGGAATAACAATCTTAATTATACAAATGATGGGCTGGTGTTCAACCTGTCCTGCTGTTATCCCAGAAGCCAAGTTAACAGATCAACAGAGCATGTTGACCATTTCTCAAGCCAGGAAGTAGCACACATCAGTGTGAACAAACCTCTATTCTTATATGGCAATCCAAATTGTCTGAATAGTTACCTCTCTTCCCACTGGTGTAGCCAAAGCTATTATATCTAACACTTCTCCTCAGAATTAGGAAATCATTTTAGAATATATATCCTTTAAAGATAAGAAATATTCCTGTTTGATAACCAAAAAAGTATAGAATTGCTATTTTGAAAGCTATGCTGCAGCTTCTTTTATTTTGGAAAAACAACATCAAAACTAAAACCCAAATTAAACCACCAAAACTTACAGAAACTAGTTTCCAGTATCTCACATTAAAAGTTTGTGTTGCCTGAGCATGAATGCTTCATTATTTAGCAGATGAGTTTCTATCAGGGTCTCAGCATAGACATAGTGATTTCCTGTGTATTCTATTTTTACACCACAAAGTTATTTACATTATTAAAAATACCAATTAAACTTTTAAATTGGAAGTTAATGTACTGTACATGTTCTGTTTTCCATTGATGTTTTAAGACCCTGAGTACGTATGATTGCTTCAGAGCACCAGCTTGAAACTACTCGTTGAGAATGAACAATAATTGTCAAGGGAACTTTTTCCTGTTGTTTCTGAGTTTCTTCTTATCTTGAGTTTCTTAACTCTCTTTCTCTTTTCTCATTCTCACCTTGGCTGATCAGCCACATAAGGCATGTCTTTATGAACCTCAGTATTTAAAAGTTCATATTCCTGCTATTTTAATATATCAGAATATGTTCCTTACATGATATATCTACAGGTAGCAGAGACCACAGAGAGAATGCATTTTTCTCACTTATTAGCTGACAGTACACTGACATGCCAGTACATTTTAAATTACTGTTTAGTAGAGTTTTACTTCAAACAAAATTAACTTTGGAGTGTTACAATATTAAAGTAAGCGTAGTTACACTTGATTGGTTATTGGTAACGATAGATTTATTTATGAATATATCTTTTATCATTTGAAATGTTATAGAGGAAAACAAAACAAAACCCACAAATTTGTTTACTTTTAGACAAATAAATTAATGACTAAAGATTTTTTTCAGACAGAAAGAAGCGTGTGCTCCAGCCAATAGATATCGTTCCCCAGTTATACTAACTGGTTAAGAAATAATTTGTCTCTCCTTCAAATTTTTCCTGCTTGTATTCTAAGATTGTCATGGCAGAAATAATAACTAACAATAAGTATTGTCCGTAGTCCTTGGGAAACGTGATAATATGTAAAATAGAGTTGAAATATCACTATGAAAAGTGGCAATAGACTAGGCAACAAAGTGAAGCAAATAAAAAAATTTCTGCAAGATGTAAAAATAGGCATTAAATTGTGAACTTATACATAGCACTATAAGATTGAAAACTCATGAAGTTCTCCCTCACAAATCCCATACCCTGGAGGCAAGGGGGAAGGTCTGGAGAGAGGAAGATTTTCCCTCAGTTGAGGAGGACCGGGTCAGAGACCACTTGGCCAAGCTGGACATTCATAAGTCCATGGGCCCTGACGGGATGCACCCGCAAGTGCTGACAGAGCTGGCAGATGTTATTGCTAGACCACTCTCCATCGTCTTTCCAAGGTCATGGGGAACAGGAGAGGTGCCTGAGGACTGGAAGAAGGCTGACATCACTCCAATCTTCAAAAAGGAAGAAGGAGGACCCGGGGAACTACAAAGCGATTAGTCTCACCTCCGTCCCTGGGAAGGTAATGGAGCGACTCATTCTGGATGTCATCTCCAAACACGTTGAGAAACAGGAAGTTATTGGAAGTGGTCAGCATGGATTTACCAAGGGTAAATCATGCTTGACCAATCTGATAGCTTTCTATGATGTTATAACGGGTTGGCTGGATGAGGGGAGAGCCGTAGATGTCATCTACCTTGACTTTAGCAAGGCTTTTGACACTGTCTCCCATAACATCCTCCTTAGGAAGCTGAGGAAGTATGGGCTAGATGAGGTGACAGTGAGGTGGATTGAGAGCTGGCTGTGTGACAGAACTCAGAGGGTTGTGATCAGCGGCACAGAGTCTAGTTGGAGGCCAGTAACCAGCGGTGTCCCCCAGGGGTCAATACTTGGTCCAATTTTGTTCAATATATTCATTAATGACCTGGATGAGGGGACAGAGTGTATCCTCAGCAAATTTGCTGATGATACCAAACTGGGAGGGGTGGCTGACACTCCAGAGGGCCGTGCCGCCATCCAGCGTGACCTGGACAGGCTGGAGAGCTGGGCAGAGAAGAACCTAATGAGGTTCAACAAAAGCAAGTGCAAGGTCCTGCACCTGGGGAGGAAGAATGCTAAGCACCAGTATAGGTTAGGGGTGGACCTGCTGGGAAGTAGTTCTGAGGAGAAGGATCTGGGGGTCCTGGTAGACAGTAAATTATCCATGAGCCAACAATGTGCCCTTGTTGCCAAAAAGGCCAATGGAATCCTGGGCTGCATAGGGAAGAGTGTGGCCAGTAGGTCGAAGGAGGTCATTCTCCCCCTCTACTCTGCACTGGTGAGGCCACAACTGGAATACTGTGTCCAGTTTTGGGCTCCCCAGTTCAAGAGGGACAGGGAACTGCTGGAGCGAGTCCAGCGAAGGGCAACTAAGATGATTAAGGGGTTGGAGCATCTCCCTTATGAGGAAAGGCTGAAAAGACTCTTTAGCTTGGAGAAGAGAAGGTTAAGGGGAGACCTGATTAATGTTTACAAGTACCTAAAGGACGGGCTGAAGGAGGATGGTGCCAGGCTCTTTTCAGTGGTTCCCAGTGACAGGACGAGGGGCAATGGGCACGAGCTGGAACACAGGAAGGTCCGTTCAAATGCACGTAAGAACTTCTTTACGGTGAGGGTGACAGAGCACTGGAACAGGCTGCCCAGGGAAGTTTTGGAGTCCCCTTCTCTGGAGATTTTCAAGACCCGCCTGGATGCATTCCTGAGTAATGTGCTCTAGGCAATCCTGCTTTTGCAGGGGAGTTGGATAGGTGATCTCTAGAGGTCCCTTCCAACTCTAAAGATTCCGTGATTCCGCGAAAAAGATGGAAGGTTATTATCATGTACTAACACTGTAGTGGCTGTATAGAAATAAGGACAGATAATGTAGCTGAATATTTTATGAATTAAATTCACTTTTGAGAAAGCTGGGGTATTTTTACATTTATTTTATTAGGGAAACAACTCTGCTCAGTTTTGTAGTTGCATGCAACTTCAGTAGGTATATACATTTCTGTGAAAAATTTCAGGCTAATATAAATTATACTTAGGCTCAAAAATAAGTCAGCTGTGCAGGTTCTATTTAAGGGGATTAATTTATTTTCAGAATTCACTGCAAAGTTTCTGCTTGGAATAGATAATATGTTGTATATAACATATAGAACTAACTGATGACCACACCTGGAATGGTTTTCACCAGTAACCAAAACTGCAGTTGTCAAAAATCTATATTTCTCTATGAAAGGAAAAATGTATTAATGCAGATTTTAGATCAAGGTATCCTGTATGGGAACGTCCACCAGCCTCTGCTTTCTCCCATTTTTAACCTCATTTTCCTTTCTGATTTTATTTCCTCACATTCTCTGCCTTCCACAGATTGGTTGGAAACTCATTTAATTCACTTTCAAATATTGGTATAAAAATATATTCTTCATGTAAAATAAAATGCATAAATACTTCATAGATATTCTAAATTGTCACACAGAAGACTATATATCACTAAGTCCTTCCACAAGTTGAAAAATTAAGCTCAAAAATTAAGCAAAAAAAAATGGTTCCTTAAGGCAGTGAGGAAGGTGCGCAGCAAGCTCACTACCCTGGACTTCAGGAGAGCAGACTTTGGCCTCTGCACAGATCTGCTCAGTAGAATACCATGGGATAAAGCACTGGAGAAGAGAAGGGCCCAAGGAAGCTGATTAGTGTTCAAGAATCACCTCCTCCAAGCTCAGGAATGGTGTATCCAAAGAAAGAAGTCAGGCAAAAAAGCCAGGAGTCTTGCATGCATGAAAAGTTGCTCCTGGTCAAGGTCAAAAGCAAAAAGAAGGCCTACAGAGCCTGGAAGCAAGGACAGATTAGGCAAGCTAAAGCCCAGATACAATAACATCTGTCCAGAGTCATCAAAGACAAGAAGAAAAACTTCTATAGGTAACTCAGAGGCAAAGGGAAAACTAGGGAAGATGTGGGCCCTCTCCAGAAGGAAACAGGAGACCTGGTCACCCAGGATATGGAGAAGGCAGAGGTACTGAATGACTTTTTCATCTCCGTCTTCACCAGCAAGGTCTCTAACCACACCGCCCAAGTCAGAGAAGGCAAAGGCAGGTACCAGGAGAATCAGGAGCCACCCACTGTAGGAGAAGATAAGGTTTGAGACCATCTAACAAACCTGAAAGGACACAAGTCCATGGGACCTGATGAAATCCATCTGTGGGTCCTGAGATGAATTTGCTAAGTCTCTTTCCATTATATTTGAAAAGTTGTGTCAGTCTGGTGAAGTTCTTGTTGACTGGTAAAGGGGAAATGTAACTCTCATTTTCAAGAAGGCAAAAAAGGAAGATCCAGAGAACTGCAGGCCGGTCACTCACCTCTGTGCCCAGAAAGATCATGGAGCAGATCCTCCTGGAAACTCTGCTAAGGCACATGGAAAATAAGGAGGTCACTGGTGACAGCCAACATGGCTTCACCAAGGGCAAGTCAAGCCTGAAAAATCTGGTGGCCTTCTACGGCAGTACTGCAGCATTGGTAGATAAGGGGAGAGCAACAGACATCATTTACCTGGACTTATGCAAAGTGTTTGACACTGTCACACATGACATCCTGGTCTCTAAACTAGGAAGACGTGGATTGGATGGATAAACAACTTTGCGGATAAGGAACTGTCTGGATGGCTGCACTCAAAGGGTTGCAGTCAACAGCTCGATGTCTAAGTGGAAACCAGTGATGAGTGGCGTTCCTCAGGGGTCAGTACTGGGACTGGTGCTGTTTAATATCTTTGTCAGCAACATGGACAGTGGGATTAAGTGCACCTCATCAAGTTTTCCAAAGACACCAAGCTGTGTGGGGTGGCTGACACACTAGAGGGAAGAGATGCCATCCAGAGGGACAGGCTTGAGAGATGGGCCCATGCAAACCTCATGAAGTTCAGCCAGGCCAAGTGCAAGGTCTTGCACCTGGGTCAGGGCAATCCCAAGCACAAATACAGGCTGGGCAGAGAATGGCTTGAGAGCAGCCCTGAGGAGAAGGACTTGGGGTGTTGGTGGATGAGAAGCTCAATATGACCCAGCAATGTGTGCTCACAGGCCAGAGAGTCAACTGCATTCTGGGCTGCATCAAAAGAAGCGTGGCCAGCAGGGCAAGGGAGGTGATTCTCCCCCTCTACTCTGCTCTCATGAGACCCCACCTGGAGTACTGTGTCCACCTTTGGAGTTCTCAGCACAGGAAGGACATGGACTTGTTGGAACAGGTCCAGAGGAAGGCCACAAAGATGATCAGAGAGCTGGTGCACCTCTCTTACGAAGACAGTGGGAGATTTGGGGTTGTTAAGCTTGGATAAGAGAAGGCTCCAGGGAGACCTTATAATGGCATTCCAGTTCCTGAAGGAGGCCTACAGGACACATGGGGAGGGACTCTTTATCAGGGAGTGTAGTGACAGGACGAGGGGTAATGGTTTTAAACTGAAAGAGTGTGGACTTAGATATCAGGAATAAACTCTTTACTGTGAGGGTGATGAGACACTGGAACAGGCTGCTCAGAGAAGTTGTAGATGCCCCACCCATGGAAGTGTTCAATGCCATGTTGGATGGGGCTTTGAGTAAACTGGTCTAGTGGGAGGTGTCCCTGCCCATTGCTGGGGGATTGGAACAAGATGATCTTTAAGGTCCTTTCCAACCACAACTGTTCTATGATTCTATGATTCTACGATTCTGTAATTCTATGAAATTCACTAGTCATCTGATAAATTGCTAGTTATCCAGACAGTCATTAGGAAACGAGTTGACAATCAATTATTTAAACCTAAGAGTATATGCTAAACATGTTTACAGAAAATTTCTGGCAGCAAGTAAGTCTTTAGGTAGTAGCTAGTGCTATATTTTTGGGACAATGTAAATACACATTTCCATCACAAAGATTTATTCTCATGATGGAATTTACTATTTAATATCCAACAGTTTTGGTGGATGATATCAATAGACTTCCAGGGAATGACTAAATTGCTCATCATACATGACGTTCTTACCAGTGTTTAAGACACCCTGGGGTTCTGGTATAACTGAAAAAAAGTAGTTCTAAGTGTGATTCAAACTACCTGGAACAAGAGCTGGGAGAGAGGAGGGATGCTCTGCACATCATCAGAAATAGTATTAGATGCCTAAATCTGTGCAACATAAACCCAGTCTTATCCTTTTATATTACTTTATATAGCACTAATTTTTTTGAGAAACAAGTGTTAAAGAGGTGGTTCATCTTCATATTAAGAAAGTTAGACTGATTGTCTGAGAAACTTTCTAGACCACATTGACTGTGTTGACTAGATCTCAGCTGTTATGAGAGCTCAAACACATACCTCCTGTCAAGATAACTTCATTGTATATAGTACAATTTAAGCCTTAAGACTCAAAGGAAGACTGAATTTAGTCATTGTTTGAAGCTATTTAACAAGAATAAGCTTTTCAAGTGTATGATTAGTCTAATCTTAATAAGACATCTAAAGCATAACTCACTCATCTAGAGCCATTGAAATTCGTTGAGGTACCCCCTTTGCATCCAACTGCTGATTCACAAGAAAAGTGTTTGTCCTCAAATCCACCCTCAGACCTGCAGGCCACATGTGAATATCTCAAGCCTAGGGAGTCTTAGATGTCACTAATGAACTTTGTTTAGGCAAAACCATTGCGCTTCTAAAACAGGGCAGATCTGAAACTCCTAAAAGAGTATCTTTCTCTACAGTGGCATGAAACCAGGCTAAGTGGTAGGTCAGATGTAATTGTGAAGGATCAAATGTAGATGTTTGATATTTGTGAGGTAACTGCTATCTTGAATGCAAAGGACAAGACCAGGAAAAAAAGTGCTTCCTTTCTTTTCTTTTTTTAATCATTGCTTGATTTTTTAATTGTTTTTCTAATCATGACTTGATTCATGCCGCATGTAAATGTGCTAAATACATTCCAAATTGGTGGGAAAATGAAACTGATAAAAAAATCACATGACTATTCAAGATGAAGAATACATCAATAAGACTAATAATAACCAAATTCATTGCATTTAAAAATGCCATGCATAATTTTTTTGGTGGTTTTTTTTTATTTTATTTTTTTTTTATTTTTCTTTATGACTTGCTTTATATTTGTATAACATATAACAGATTTCTTGGAGATCAATCAATGTATGGTTGTACCAACTGCATTTGAAGGCACTGGTTCGATCATGTTTTTTGCCTTTAAAGAACAGTTATCATTCTTTCAGAACAAAAAATGCTACACAGGATATGGATGACAAAATGCTGTGGAAATACAGAGAGACTGCAGACAGTGATAGAGAAGACAGGTAGCTCACCAAGTCTCTCAGTGAGTGGTTTAAGTAATATGCATATGGAATTAAAAATGAGTAAGTTCTTCTTAACTAGTAAGAAGAAATCATAAATAATGGACCCTTCATAGAATACATTCTTTGTAGTGAAAAGACACTCATCATATTTCAAGAACTACTGCATTTAAAAATATATGATATTCTAAGTTGAGATGAGATGGTAATTTAAAGTCATCCTTCAAAGTCCATATAAGTCAATAAGGGTATTTCTATTAAAATTTATAAGTAATTGGATTAGTTCTTAGCTCAAAAAACAAGCACAAACAAAAACGGATGCAGAGAATGCTGTAGGCATGAGTCTTTTTTCCTACCAAAGTTAGAAAGATGGCAGGCATGATGTGACAAATAGTTTTCTCTGATGATTAAAAACAAATTACAAACCAAAGTTAGGTGGTTTTTTTTTTTTATTTTTTATTTTTTATTTTTTTCAAAAAATGGTAAATAAGGTCTTTGTGCTGGGTATTCAATGATGGGGTTCAGCAATACCATAGTAATAAATTTGAATGTTATTTATATGGATAGAGTTTGTGGTCAGCCTTGAAAAACTATATGTCTCTAAAGAAAAGCAGTGTCTTTGTAATATGAGTTTTATGATAGATAGTACTGCTGCATTTTCTTAAAGTAATTATTAAATAGAAAATATGTCTTGTAGAGAGGAATTTTGAGTTCAACATAAATTAAAAAAAAATCATTTGAGGTCTTCTGTGATGGAGTATGAAAACAGTCTCAGAGAAAATGTGTAGTGGTAAATACAGGTGTATAATAGTGTGAGAAATTACAATACAATTTATTTGGGAAAATACAGCTGGTTTTGAAACCTTAAAACATAACTGACCCCAAATAATAATCCTCATTTGCAAATGTTATGTAGAGAAAAAAAAGTCCACAAAATTACCTCCAGGATACAAGTCTCCCTTCAGTAAGAGGGACACAATCACAGTCTACCAGTCTAAAGTAAGAACACCTATACTGGCACTTAGCCAGAACATGAGTGTCTGTTCTCCACGTGCAATATAAAATATTCAATCTCATTTGTCACTCAGTTTCAAATATACGTAAAGTCAATGGATATTTTCATTGATCGTAAAGCTAAACACAGGTATTCTTTCATTTTACAATGAACATTTATGTGACTAAGATCTGTCATGACTCAAAAGCATATAAAGAGGGTCTGATGTTCATTTACAAATTTCAGATCACTCCAAGCTCACACACTAAATGTTGAAAAAAGAATGCCACTAAACAGGTCACAGAAGCCAACATCATGGATTATAGTTGCTGGTCTCTGGACTTCAAAAAGAAGCAGTGATAGGAATCTACCAGTAGAGTGAACAGTCCTAAAAATGTAATGTCCGTACTATTCACATTCTGGGAGTTTTCCTTCCGGACTAGCTTTAGTCTATGGACAGTGTACCCATTGGCAATTAAGTACCTTCAGTGTGCTCCTGGACACCATCTTTTAATTTAGTTTTAGCCTTAAGTAATTCCATTCAGATGCTCCAAGACTGCTCCATTCCAAATGAAAAGGCGGGGGCAATCAGGACATTCATGGCACAAAGTGTGCTTCTGCTCTGAATTTGAGCACTGTAAGGTAGAGTCATCTCTTGGCTTCATCTATACTACTAAGATGTGCTATTGACTGGATTACTGGAGATCTAGCTGGAGCAATCCAAAATTAAGCATGGATAAAGTGATGTGAATGAAGTACCCGGCCATCTTAGGTAGCAGAATTAATATAAACAGATATATTTCTTTTTTTTTTTACATTCACTGCACAGGAAGCTTTTCAAGACAGTAGTAGAAAAAGAAGAATGAGACAATCTGGCTCTGTTTTGGGAGGAGATAATAGCAAGTTAAACACAGCTGAGAACCAGTGCCTTCCATGTTATGGGTAAATAATCTAATAAACTGGCTGCTATATATAAGGTGCAAGCTTTGTTTCTGTTCAGCCTCTGTTCTCCCACAAAGTGAGGTCTTCTGAATCCCAGTTGGATGCAGATGGCTAACATGGAGGGGGTGGGGGTGGGATTGTGCTTGAGTCAGGTGCTTATTACCATAGAGAGCAGAGAGAACCCAGCCATAGTCCTGTTACCATTGTTTTCTCTATACTAGCTATAATCATTCATCTATTTGCATACAGAAAACTGAATGGCTGTGTGAGATATGTTGTCTCTCTATACAGAGGAAAGACATTCCTGAATCAGGTACTTTTAATCACTCTTTAAATGGTGTAGGATACCTAAATGTCCATTATCAGTATTCTGAGTTGTGCAGTAATTACAGTGTTTAAATTCAGCTCTGAGATTTGAACCTGTCCTCTAGTCACTAATCTTTTGCTTTCAGTCTGGTGGTATGTAGGCAACCGCAAAACTATGTAAACTGTGAAGGTGCCAAATCTGAAAAACTGATGCAGTTACCCCTTCTTAGAATTAGAGCATTTGAATCCTTAAGAAGAGGATTTTTGAAAAATATCATATTAATAATTCTGGGAATTTAGACTAGTGCAGCTGCTGCTGTTGTTAGTGAGGAAAAGAACATGAAATGCAAAAGAGGAGGTTGAGTTAGTTAGTTACACTGAGAGAGCATTCAAGCTGATTTCCAGTTGTTCTGCTCTGAATAAATGTACTCATACTGCAGTAAAACTTAACAATGATTTCCATGTCTCATATTTGGCTTTGTCACCCATGCACATCAGCTGAATGCTGGAAATAAAATTAATTAAAATCCTGCCCTTTTTCACAGCTAGCAAAGGCTTGAAACAGCCATCATAATATTAAGCTAAGATAATTATAAAATGCAAATCTGTATCAGATATATTGTTATCTTGTAGTCATTAACATTTATAGCAAATAGAAACTTAATTTCAAAACCACAGCTTCTTTTATATTATTTGTGCTTCTCAAAAAGAATGTCTTTCATATGGAAGTCCTAGCTTGCAAACTTCTCAATCCTTACAACCCTGACATTATCATGCTTCCTGTAGATTTCTGTTTCTAATGTTGTAACATAGGGATGAAATGGACCTCATGGGTTACTGAGTCTTGTCCCCTGCTGTGTATATAAAGCTGACGCCATTGAAGTCACTGTGAGTTTTAGCTTTTGCTTCAATGGTAGAATGATTAGGTCCATAATATCTCAGAAATGTTCAAATTAAAATTGTTTTTTACACATTTTCCTGATGACTCCTTAAAGATAATATTCAAATGTCTTCAATTACAAATGTAATTGGTTCAGTGCAGTTGCAGTTTGTTTTTTAAATTCCTGGTTCTGTGATGAAAAGCTTAAAATAATACTAAAGAAATTGTTCTTGAACATGTCTAGTCATGAAAGGTCAAAGCACACTGAGCTTAGATGTCTCAAGCAAAGGACAAGATAGAGGCAAATGGACACAGCCTTTAAGCTAATTTAACAACTTGTATCCCTAAGAAAAATTCTCCGGGGGAAGCAGGTATTTTAGTAACACCAATTGCAGATGACAGTCATAGGGAAGATAAATGTTTTCTGCCCCTGAAGATATATATTTATCCTGAGCTGTTTTCTTAATTAAGTCAAACACAAAAGATTGATCCACTGGATTAATCTTCCAGATCAGCATCTTTAAATAGTGCAGAGTATTCTTTCACGTCTTCTAGCTGTATTATGAAAGGACAGCAAGGTGGAGTGAAAATACATGTTAGTTTATGAAACATGCTGAAACAGTTGATATCACCCAGGTTATTTAATACTGTAAAAATTATTTGAGGAAATTTCAGTTATCTGAAGTTACTTATCTGGTCAAAGGCAGTAAAGTTTCCTTTATGATCAACGTACAGAAGTGGAGTACCTCCAGAGTGCAATTCAATCTAGTTATCTAAACACCTCTCTTAAAATGGAATGATTCATCTTATGAGAGGGGAAAAGAAAAAAAAAAACAAAAAAAAACCAAACCACCACAACATCAGATTTCAATCATATTTGTAATAGATTTATTTTTTTTTAGAATGTAAAATAATGGAAGTGATGAAATATATTAATTTATTGGGTTATTTTAACTATTTTAACTATGGTTTTAAGCTATAAGAGTGGTACACATTATAGGACATCAACACCTTTCCAAAGAAACTGGTATAAATTAAAAAAAAACGTGTGTCATTTTCCACAAAACAGGTGTTTTGAGATGTCTTTAATACTAGAACATCTGTAAATTAATTGCCACTAGCAATAACCTAAAGCCATCATGAGATCTAATTTACTACAGTTAGTAAATCAGTAGTTTGAGGAAGAATGGAATGTAGCAGTTGCAAGTTAGAAGCAGTCTTCAAAGAAGTGCTACTAAGATTTAATATACAAAGGACTTTTTTTGCTAATACACGGTTGAATTCTTCTACCTTCAGTAAAAAATTATGCTTGAATTATATTATTAGGTTCAGCAAACCAAACGTAATGAGAGTTTCTGCATTACTCTGTTCATGTGTAAAACAATCATTTGAGAGTTTACATCAAAACATAGAATGCAATTGTTATTACAGTCACATGTTCCAAGATATACTCTTTAGCTTTCTAATCATTATACTTTCCTGCTTGTTCCTTGTAAATATTTTCTTAAAAATCAGCCAAGCATAGCTGTTCCTTTTCTGTTTAGAATTCACAAACTCATCATTTATTTCCTTATTCTATGGATTTTACGCCTTTCTTAGTAGGAATAAAAAGGCATATTCAAGCATTTCAGATTTGTTCCTGAAAATTAATCTTTCCTCTATGAATCATATGAATCCAGGCCTAAATAATCAACAATATAAAACAATTATCTGTGCATAAAGATATTTATATTTCAAAAATATTAAAAAATCTATAAAGACTTATCAAAGCAACCCTATTTTCATAGCATTACCCTTAAGTTAAAAAACAGCATGTCATAGGTAACGTGATGGAGGTGAATCTGCCCCTCTATTCCACTCTTGTGAAACCCCACCTGGAGTACTGCGTCCAGCTCTGGAACCCCCAACATAAGAAGGACATGGACCTGCTGGAGTGGGTCCAGAGGCAGATCACACAAATGACCAGATGGCTGGAGCACCTCTCCATCGGGACAGGCTGAGAGAGTTGGGGTTGTTCAGCCTGGAGAAGAGAAGGCTCTGGCGGGACCTGATTACAACCTTTCAATACTTAAAGGGGGCTTCTAAGAAAGATGGAGGCAAACTTTTTAGCAGGGGCTCTTGCGATAGGATGAGGGATAATGGTTTTACACTTAAAGAAGGAAGATTTAGACTAGATATAAGGCAGATTTTTTTTACAATGAGGGTGGTTAGACACTGGCACAGGTTGCCCAAAGAGGTGGTGGATGCCTCATCCCTGGAAGCATTCAAGGTCAGGTTGGACAGGCCTCTGAGCAGCCTGATCTAGTTGAAGATATCTCTGCTCATTGCAGGGAGGTTGGACTAGATGATTTTTAAGGGTACCTTCCAATACAAATTACTCTATGATCCTATGATTCTATGATAATATTAAATAGCTAATTTTCTGCAGTTGGATGCTGTTTCACAAGAATTATCCTTGGTAGCAAACCTTGTTTTTCTAAATATCCACTATTTTGACAAAGTTTCTGGTTTTTTAAACAAGTCTACAATTTTTCATTGAGCACAGAGAAAAGTTATTTATCAGTGAGAGATTTGTGAATTTTTCTGGATTGCTGTAAATGGATTAATGTACACTTTTCAGAAATTTAGTGTTAATCCAGCCAGTTATTCTCCTGGCAATTTTGCCATCACAAACTGTATATTTTTTTAACTGAAAATTGATTTACTTTTGTTTAGTTTATCTAAACCCAAGAACATAACATCTAAGCTTCCAGCTATATACTCTATATATATTTGGAAATATATATTTTGCAGGAAACACATTTTATATAAAGTGAAAAATTTATTATTAGTATAATAATGCAGTTAAACCTACACTTAGTACCTATTTCCTTTCTGTATCATTCTCACTCTCTCACTACCCCCATGGACTTTTGACCAATAGAACCAGTCCCATCCGGGTGAGGGCTGGGATTTACAGCTTGTCCTGAAGTGCTTCACTGGGAAGACTGACGTTGATTGTGCCTCCTCTTACTCCTCCCCTTTCTTTTAGAATTCACCTGGAGATTTAAAAAAAAAAAAAAAAAAAAAAAATCTAACAGTTTACAGTTTCTTCATTGCTTTGCAACTCCATGTAGCATCTGAACTTATTATATGTGGTGTATTTTATATGTGCTACATACTCACTCTTTGTTACCCCAAGCCCAGTTGTGTCCAAATTCTGGCCCTCATTCCTTCAGATTACCACTAGTGAGTTGTTTACAGTTGTGGGATCTCCAGTGCCAAGCCCATGCCCCCACCTATTATCATCCTAGTCTGTGTCCCCCTACACCACATACTATGTCTCAACCTCTGAAAGACTCTGACATCCTACCTGACTTTATATACACTACAACATGAGTATGTAAATATCTACACAGCGTAACTACATGTTGCCACTGTTAATATGTAAACTAAAGTCATACCATACCAAGACTAGCAAAAATAATACAAATTAGGTATAGCCAAAGATCTTTAGAAAAACTGCTGTTATAGCAAGCCAACAAAAAAGAAAGCTCCAGGCAGGTCAAGACAACTTCAGGCAAAGTAAACTTGACAAACCTCAATGCTAAATCTTGCCAAGTCAGTGCAAAACCTGTGTGCTGTTAGTAGCAGTGCCAATATGTATTTAAGTGAGCTACAGGGCTGCATAGGATAAGCAATATCTGTTGGATTTTTCAGGAATATTTAGCAGAAATACATGAAGTATTTGTTATAACACCAAGCAAGGGATTCTCACCTTTGGGATTTAAAAGACATAATTTTAAAAGGGATTCCCTTTCTAAAAAAAAAAAAAAAAAAAAAAAAGGAAGATAGGCTACAATACACTAGACTAATAAATGAATGCATTTTTATATAGACTAGTTTTGCAGAGAGAATTTATGCAACCCAGCCTTGACTAGGCATGTAGGACATCTTTCTAGTAATTCCAAAACCTGTCTGAGTCTTCCTTAAGCAAATTGGCACCTCTAACTGGTAAATTTCAAAGATATTTCTGTTCAAATGGATCCATTAACTTATTTTTTTGTTTTGTAGATTGAAGTTACTAAACATGTCCAAGAAAAAACATTTCCTTTGCATTATGTTGTATTCCAGAGTGTTTAAATGTATGTCTTCCTGTTAAAGCTAAGGAAAAATAAACTTGCAAAATTGTGTGACAGAAATCATAAAACCAGTCTGGAGCTGCCTAGCAGAGGAGTGAATTGGGGCGTGTTAGATAAGGGAAAATTATATTATTGAGTCATGCTATTGGCCAAGGAGTAGAAAGCATGATTGCTCTCTTCCTCAGGACTATGTTTAGTCATGCCGGAAGAAAACAGGTAAAAAAGGAGGCTTTTGGCCAATGAGCAGCAGGGGAAGTAGTGATAGTTCTCTGTAAAGATGAACTAACAAGAGATCCAAAAAAGTCTCCAATCCCTGATGTACAGGACAAACACCTGGATTAAGACCTCAGTTGCTACTGCTACAGCCTCCTGTTTTTCCAGCTTCCCCTTTCTAACATTTTCTGCTTCCTCAGTTTCAGCTCCAATGTTATTTTTCAGGCTTCATTTGGATGCCATTGCTCTGCTGGTACCACAGTAATGTCCTCACTTACTATCTGTATCAGAAACATCTGCTGATTTGGGGTGTTCTCAGATCACTCTTTCTCCTACTCTCCTGTTTTGTCTGATCTGACTCACTGATATCCAGCAACAGGAGACATCCTTGGACGCACTGGCGACTGCAGTCTTTAACACAGTCTGACCTTGCTCAGATGATTAACAATCAGCTCCTGCATTCCTTGACACTGTCAAGATCTGTATGCCCATAAGTTTACTGAATTTTATCTGCCTTGGAATTCAAAACTCCAGAGTCTGGATCCAGAGTAGGATACAGAGTTTGGGATGTGTGGTGGGTTGACCTTGGCTGGAAGCCAGATGCCCACCAAGCTTCCCTATCACTCCCCATTCTCAGCATAATTACAATGAAATGCTTGTGGGTCGAGATAAGGACAGGGACATCATTCATAAATTACCATCACAGGCAAAACAGACTCAACTTGGGGAAATCAATTTAATTTATTGCCAATCAAATCAGAATTGGATAATAAGAAATAAGATACCTTCTGCTCAACCCTCCCTTCCTTCTGGCCTCAACCTCACTCCTGAATTCTCTATCTCCTCCCCTCAAGTGGCACAGGAGGACAAGGAATGGGGTCTGCTGTCAGTTCATCACATGTTGTCTCTGCTGCTCCTTCCTCCTCATGCTCTTCCCCTGCTCCAGCGTGGGGTCTCTCCCACAGGAGAAAGTCCTCAAACTTCTCCAACATAGGTCCTTCCCATGGGCAGCAGTTCTTCATGAACTGCTCCAGTAGGAGTCCTTTCCACGAGTGCAGTCCTTCAGGAACAGAATGCTCCAGTGTGAGTCCCCCACGGGGTCACAAGTCCTGTCAGCAAACCTGCTCCAGTGTGGGCTCCTCTCTCCATGGGTCCAAAGGTCCTGCCAGGAGCCTGCTCCAGTGCAGGCTTCCCACAGGGTCACAGTTTTCTTCAGGGCACCTCCACCTCCTCTGCTGCATAGGTCCTCCCTGCATGATGGATATCTGCTCCACTGTGGTCCTCTGTGGGCTGCAGGGGGACAGCCCGCCTCACCATGGTCTTCACCACAGGCTGCAGGGGAATGTCTGCTCTGGCACCTGGAACACCTCCTCCCTCTCATTCTTCACTGACCTTGGTATCTGCAGACCTGTTTCCCTCACGTCTTCTCACTCCTTCCTTCCAGCTGCTGTTACACAGCAGTTTTTCCTCTTAAACCTGTTATCACAGAGGAGCTACCACCATTGCTGTTTGGCTCAGGCTTGGCCATTGGCAGGTCTGTCTTGGAGCCAGCTGGCACTTGCTGAACATGGGGGCAGCTTCTGGCATCTTCTCACAGAAGCCACTCCTAGTCCCCTGCTACCAAAACCTTGCCACTTAAACCCAGTACAGGATGTTGGGCAGTTTAGCCAAAGTTGGCGGTAAATTTACTGGGGAAGGGGATTAAGATTTTCTAATATCAGTTTCAGTTCACTTTGTGTGAGGATTTGAACCCATGCTCCCAAAGAGGAAACGAGTTCTTGTTCATTTTCCAACAGAATTAAATCATGTGGAATGAATAGTCAGTAAACACAATAAAATTTATTGTGTTATTTTTCTGGAATAATTTGAACTTGAAGCAAACCTGAAAGGAATAAAAAAGAAATATTGTCAGAGACCTGTGAAGCAGAAATTATTTCCTAATAACGTACAGAGTGTTTAAACAGAAATGCATCAAACTTGATCTTTATTATTTTAAAATGCTATTATAGAAACTTAGTGGGGATATTCATAAGTATGATTGCTACTTGAAAGGAAAAACAGAGCTCTTGATTTCAAGATTTCATCAAAACAAGTAAAGTAAAGCACCATTTAAAAACTCATAAAAAAATCTTGCTTAGATCATTTTTTGCACTTTCAAATGTTTTTGAGTTTTCTCAGATGATTAGGGAAGATATGGTTCCTTGTCTTTTATAAGCACTAGTTTTTACATCTTATTAACAAACTCCTGTGGGAATTATGAATACCTGATACATTCTGAATGAAAATAACATATAGTATAAACTTAGTCACAAAACTCCCATTAATTATGCAATTTATGGGTCTTGACTGCTATTGCTATTCTGATTTTTTGTCAATTATATTAATTTTTTATCTTTGAAAACAATTATTGACAGATTTTTAAATAGCTTTAATTATAATTACAGTAGATCTTGAAGGTCTTTGTGCTAATACCCTCTGGAAAGGGGACCATAAGTTCTGAACTGGTTTGTGTGTGGGAGAAATAAATCAAGTTTCATATTTCCACCTTCTTTTGTTTTAAAATAAAATCATAATAAAATCCTTGGTCATTCTGCACTGGTTTACCTGTAAATCCAAATGGATTTTACAGGTGTTTAGGTGGTAGAAGACAGAAGTAGATAATAATTTAAGCTATCCAATTTAAGAGAGATCTGATTAACTCTCGTCTTATACTTTGAAAACCATAAGTCTCTCTTATCTCTTTGGTACCAACAGTTGAAAAGGCTTTCCTTATACAAACTTCTCTGCACCCAGAAGTAGAAGATCATGAGTAGTCAGAACCTCAGGTGTAATAGATTCCCATTCCTCATTCCTCCTCAAACCCTTTTTTATGATGATAAAATTATATTTACTAATGATGTAAACAGTAAAGTTATGTTAAAATGCTACAGGATATTGGGAAAAAATAAACTCTTTTAAGACTTCTTCACATTCATTTATTTCTAGAATTATATAACAAACTCAGAGAATATATTTAAGTGAATGAAGTTTGCCAAATAAAATTGCAGTCTTTTTGCAATCATTATTTTAGCAACCATCTCTTTAGCAGAAGTTTAAAATTTGTTTACTGGGATATGTTAATTAGAATTCTGTAGAAAAACAGTTTGTTTGTTTGTTTGTTTGTTTTTTGCCTTTTTAGGAAATAGGATTGTTTTCCCCTGTTTTGTGTTTGTTTTTCCTTTATAGTGATATAATTAATTTCATATTCTAGTCTGTAACTTTAATATTTAAAACATAGCAAAACTATGACACAATGCAACACATTTTAAAGATGGTTTCTTTGCTACCCCATTGTGTTTCACTATAGGTAATGCAAAATCATACAGGAATCTACTAAAGACAGTTCAAAAGTCTATCTTTATAAATCAAGGTTCAGTTCAGTGCTGGGTTGCCTGATTCTTGGTTTTGTCTTTGTTTTCTTTTATTAACACTATAAAAAGGGTGTGTGTGTGTGTTCTGTTTAGAGTAGGATGGTGATGCAGTCACTTCAGGATGAACATGTGAATAAGATTTCAGTTCCAAACTTACCTTCTAAACAGAACAATTTTGTAGTAGAGTTTAGTAAGCTGGGAAAAGAGATATTCCATGGAGAGTACAGTACAAATCTCTCTTACTTCTTAAGGAGAGAAAAGAAAACTAAAAAAAAAAAAAAAAAGAAAAAAAGAAAAAAAATGTTTAAGTAGTTACTTAAACAGAAAATCTCATATCCCATTGCCAGACAAATTTCAATTACAGGATAGATCCTTTAAAAAATTTTAATAGTTTTGGTGTTTTTTTATAATCAAAAAGAGATAAGCCTTTCTGTGGCCTGTCATCATAAGGAATATTTTTGAAGATAAGATATATAATACACTGTGAAATAAAATGAATGCTTCACAATATTGATGGAAATAATGCAAAGGTATTCTGATTTCTCTAGCTGGATATAACTTGTTGCATGATTTTTTTCTATTCACAAGTAATTACAAATCCTTGCCTCAAATCATAGCATGTATCATAAAATCCACAATTCAAATTTATGCCAACAAATATCTAGGAGGACCCTTATAAAACAATCCATTTTTATATTTCAGGTTCCATTTTAAACATCTGCTATATAGCTGAATATGAAGGGAAGAAGAAAAAATCATGAAATATTTATTTGAAGTTCCAATTGATGATACCCCTATGTCTAAGTCATTTTGAGACAAATATTCTGTTGTTTCTCTTCATCTAGTTGCAATACTGTAGTCCTGGATGCAAAGATAAATGAAATGAGACCAAAAATATAATTGCAGATCTATATACCACAGGAAGAAAACAAAAAAGAACAAAAACAAGCACTGACCTTCATTAAAATGCTAGTATACCAAAGATAACAGTTTATAAAAGCCTTTCTTTTGCACTGGGATTTGACTATCATACAAGAAGTTTATCTGTCTGAGTTCCTAGCTAATAATGGTCTTCAGATTTGACAATAAAATAATTTTTAAAATAGTTCCTCAACCACAACACTAAATTGTGAATTGGAAGTAAATTATTTCAGAGAAGTTTTAGTTAAATCTATGGTCTTGTCTCTCCTAATCACATTTTCATTTAGAACCTTTTTGTGAAGCTATTGGATCTAATGGCAGTAACTTTATAACTTTAATCTCCTATCTTTTGTATGTTTTTGGATGTGTTAGCATAGCTGATTTAGAAAAGTGGATACTGGTCTAGCTTTTATTTTCTCCTGTTCGGGGACATAATACACTACACAGCTTAAGGTAATGAGCCAATCTTAAAATGGATTATAATGAAAGATGTTGAAATTTGGGCAGTAGAGACATGGAATCATCCCCTTCTGGGTGGTGGAGTCTGTACCTCCCATTTGGTACCCAAGCTTTCCATACATCCCCTCAGGATATCAAGACATCCGAGAAAAAACTTGAAGGCTTTAAGACTAGGTAGCCTAAGTGTCTTCAAGATAGTTCTAGCTTCTGCTAAACCATTACCCCAAAAATGCTAGTCCCTGCACTTGTGTGTGTATATATGTATATAAATATATTCTTTTTTTAAAAAGAACAAACAAACAAACAAACATGTGTATCTATATATATTTTAAGATCATTAGGCTAAGTAAAATTCTTTTGCATCGAGCATTCTGTTTTTTCTTAATGGTTTACACAGTGTTATTGTTTGAATCAATTTCATGTTATTCAGATAGCGAATTAATGAAATTCCCACTCAGAACATTGTCAAGTTAATTTTACAGCATAATCATAATTCTAGAATAATTCTAGAATCATAGAATCATAGAATCATAGAGTTGGAAGGCACTTCTGGAGATCATTTAGTCCAACCCCCTTGCCAGAGCAGGGTAATCTTAGAGCAGGTTGCACAGGAACGCATCCAGGTGGGTTTTGAATGTCTCCG
>VXBH01005996.1:18467-32310 GCA_013400035.1 Rynchops niger | reverse complement strand
AAAAAAAAGACCTGTAAGGTCAGGATGTTTTACTAAAGTTTTGTAAGAGCTATACTAAACAGCCTTTGTCAACTTTTTAGATTTTTAGAGAATCTTACCACAAAAGTATTCTCTAAGCTGGATGTCAGTGATAGTTAAATGTCCAATGGGACTTAAAAATTTATTTTAAAGTNTCTAATGTCTGTAGACACTGTCAATGATGAAATCTGGTGCAGAAAATAAAACAGCTATGACAATTTAAAACAAAATTTTTCTTATACCACAAAGCTCTTACATTTTTTACTCTTCCACAGAGTTTGACAAATTCATTCTAAACAGATGTATCCAAGCTTTTCTGCTTATTTTCAGATAGTGTTGTGGTACATTTCTGAGGTTTTATAAATAGAAAAGATTTTTGGACAAATATTTCTAGAAACTTACAAATGCAGATTACTCTTTGTGACATTGGTCTGGAGTAATATGTGGTAGTGGATAGTATACTCTTGATATTACAGCTGAAAAAGTGATACTTTTTATGTTCCTTGCAGCATGTTTGGCAGTCCAAAAATGTTCACATCACAACAGGATTAGAAATAGCCTTCAGAAGAATTGTCAGAAATCAGATTCTACTGATTGAAATCTGCTGAGGTAATGTTCATTTAACAGTATCTAAGTACCTAAGTTCCTAATACCTAACTATNTGTTTGTTCAGGAACAGATGAGAGCAAAAAACATTCTGCTTTAGACCTGATTAAATTCACTATTACCACTGTAAATGCAGCATAATTCCACCAAGTCTGATAAGATCAGAATGAGCTCCAAATCTGTTTTATGTTAAAACACAAAACAAATATAGAAGCACATACTGCCTCCTCTTAAAACTGATATATCATCTTTAGTTTTCAAAATGGTAGCTTTTCTCAGAGACATGAATTATGAGTTTTTTCCTCCTGATTTGCCTTGGAAATGACCAGAAGTTGGAAGCACTATCAAGACCCTAATCCATATATTCATTGTACCCATGCAGGCAGCTTGGTTTTGATCGTCTCAAGCTTTGTATCAGGAAACATAGGGACATTCCCAAGAAAGACATTGATTGTCTTCATTTGCCTATTGCCACACATCAGAGACACATAGACAGAGATATGGTCAAGTCAAGACCCATCCTCATAACCAGGAGAACAATGTCCTCTTGTGCACAGGGCATACCCTCTTCCCCCAGAATTTCCAGTCTTGGTCTGCTTGTCCTTCAGGAGATAAAAAAGTAGACATTTAATGGGATTAATTTGTCCCAGCATGTGGCCTGACTACTAAAATAGAAACAAGATCTAGATTTAGCCAGAGCTTATTTGTTTCTTGAAAAGTAACAATGTATGCTTTCTGGAGGATCCAGGAGAGACTATCAGAAAGTTCAAACTACCTTGGTGCCTCAGAGATCCTGAATATTCAAAAGAACAAAGCACTTATTAAAACTGTTGTGGAAGTCTCTATTACTTCAAAATATCATTACTTTAGCTGGTACTTGATTGAGTGACAGAGTTTCATTGACTGATATCTGATAATTTTCCTTTTCATAGTATGCTAAAGCTCTAAAGATGTTGCAGCTGTTGTTACAATATCTGATGTTCAATCAGCTCCCCTACATATGTAAAGTGATAGTAAGTGGGCTTCCTGTACATAAGCATTATTAGAATTTATTATTATTATTATTATTACTTATTATGCCCTTACATTCTACACTTGTTCACTGTACATTATTTTTAAGTAGACAACAGCAGTTATTATTATACTTGATAATTTACTTGGCTAGTAAGAATCTAACCCCTACTATTCTAGACAATTAGTGAGTTGTGTTACCTGATATAAATAGAAAGCAAGATCCATGAAGTAAACTCATAGTTTAGCAAATACGAATAACAGTATTAAGTAAGTTATATTTTCAGGCATCATGGTAACAGGTCAGAGAGTTAAATTTAAAGTCATTGAATTCAAAAGAAGTAACTTTTATCAAAGCTTAAAGATTAATTCTTGAAACAACTTAGATATATTTCTCTTACTGTCTCAGATTCATTTTGAACATCATCTTGTTAGAAAAATACAAGAGTTAAATTTAGCTCTCTCCTCCTTTCTGTGTCATCTGAAAATCACTTCAGCTGATTTAAGTCGTACAGAGAAAATAGAAGTCCTTATTTCTCAGAGGGCACTTACTTTATCTGAGGATCAAATGGTATATTTTAAGATTTCGTGAGGGTGATACAGTGAGAAGAAAACCCAGTACAAATTAAACCAGGCTAAGAAATGCCATTGCTATTAGCCAATTAACATTCCTAAATCACAGAAACATACTGTTATCTATTTGCAGAAGAAGCAGCAAACAAATTAGAAATATAAATGTATGTTTAACTGAAGTTTCTATGTTTGCTTATTTAGTTTCATAGAATTTACAGGATTAATGGTGGGATGGAGGTAATAATTCTGGTCATATTTTTTAAGCCCCAGGCAGTTTCATTTGAAATGTCTGCTGTATTCTGTGTTCAAACTTGCAGAGCCATTTGGCATCTTAATCATACGGAATCAAATTCTCAGGAGGCATATGCAGCTATAGCTCTGCTTAAGTCCAGTGAGTTTTTTGTTTGAATTTTATGAGTTTGTTTTATTTAATATTTAAGCTAGAAGAATAATCAATAAGGAATAACAATGAGCTGCTTGGATATATTTTTTGAATGATTTTTGTGTTATTTTTGGATTTATGTGTTTTATTTTCTGGATTACCAAGTGTAAAAATCCTCATTTTAACTTGCAAAGTAAAAGCAACACCTTTATTTTTCAATTTTATTGCATGGTTTCATATATCATTTGTTGTTGGAGAATAGAATATCTGTTGTATTTCCGAATGTATATTATAAAAACAAGTTTAGCAATCGTACTTTGCTGCAAGCTGAAGGACTGTGCTTAATACATATTTGGTTTGTGTGTTTACTCAATACTATATGTGTATTTGTGAATGCAAAAATGTCCATGCATTATTATTAACTAACAAATTTTCTCAGTCTGGACATACTTAAGCATGTATGATTTGAGTATTGCTAGAATCCAGCAGCAACAAGCATAATAATTGTTGAGCACTTTTAGGACCTTGTAGTCACAGTGGTAAAGTTGGGAGTAATTTTGGCTCTGACAAACGTAGCGATCCGTAAGTTTGAAAGACTTGGTCTAGATATTGTTAGGTTAGCACATTATGTTGTTGATGAAGTTCATTATAAACAGGCTGAATAATAAATTCTTACATAGCAAAATACTCCTCGTAGTTGTATTCAGAAATTTTTTTTTTTGGTGGAAGCTTGTGTAATCCACCACAGACTTACAAAATGATGAATTCTCTGGAACACAGACAGTGAGACTTCACATTGCTGGAGGACTGCTGCAGGCATACTTTCTGAAATATGAAGGACAGAGTCATCTTTCAGCCTATCATTACATCCTTTTATGATACATCCAAAAAACAGTGGTTACATTTCAAGTCAAGATGTATCTAGATTACTTTTGCTCTAATCTTAAAATAAAATGAAATATATGAATTATCAGTTTTTCATCAGGTGAACGTGTTAGAACTCTGTTACAGAGCTGATCTTGTTTTTCTTTGTCTGGGTATTATTTTCTGCTGCAGGTTTGCATGACTCAATAGAATAAAGCAAAGTTGATTGTTAAATAATTTACAGGAAACTGAATCATCTTTAAAAAACTATTTCACAACCTGCAACTTGAATATTGAGGCATGTTATTTGCTCAAGTATAGATTATTAGATTATATCCTCCATGTCTGTCTGAAACTAAACCTATTTATCAGTTGAGAATGTTACATAAAGGAAAAACGGTAATTTTCCAAATGAATAGTGAACAGTGATGTATCACATGAAAGGTTTTTGATGACTTTATTGTTTGGGTTTTTTTCATATGAATAGTCATCTAAGCTCATCTGTTCCGAAAGATATAGTGTGGGAACTTTACTAGATTGACATCCAAAGATATTTTCCAAGAAAAATAATTCTCATTTTTATTATATTTTGTTTTCCTGAAGATACATTCAGAACAGTGCAATGCTGATTCTGCTTTTGTGTTCTTCCCCACTTCAAATACATGCAAAAGGTGTTTGACGCCTTCTGTATGAACAACAGACAAGAGTTACTTTAAGTTCACATTTTTATTTCCATTTCCATTTGTCTATTTCATAAGAATTTATGACCAGTTCCTCAGTGTTTCACTGACAGAAAATTATTAACTAGTTTCAAACAGTTTTTGAAAATATATAGGTCACTAAGGGGAATTGTTATTGCTGGTGACTGTACATCAACAATAATATTCTGAATTTTCTACAAAACTCATCACCACAAGACCTAAACTACTTAAACACTTTTCATATATGTACCTCTGTGATATTCTGGGTAATGGATGAAGTAGTTTACCAAGCTTTAACAGGAAAAAGCTTCTTCTGGCAGTATGTAGCTGAGATCTAAGGGATTAAAACAGACTTATTCCCATTGTTACATAGCAAATGGACTGTTTTGTAAATACAAATTCAAGTTAGAAGCCAAAACGGTGCAAAAAACTTAGTGCTTTGTGAAGAATTTAGCAGTGGAGAAACATTGAAAGAGTCATCACAAGAATTCCATCTGATGCTAACTTATATTTCACAATGAATATTTCTTGCATTAAAAAATAATTATTTTACTTTCATGTTTTAAGCCCATTTGGAGGGACTTAAATTATGAAGCAGTGAAAATCACAATTCTGGATTTGCCTAAACTTATGGCCTTGACTAAGAAATTTGATTTTCAAAAGTCATGAGTGCCCAGAAATGTTATGACTGTTAAAACAACTGAAAATATGACCATTTATTTAACTATATATGTAGTACAGCTTAGGCAGTTATGTTTAGGTACTCTTTATGGAGGTTCCAATAAAATGAACATTAACCTTTAGTGTAATTTAAGTCTCTAAGGTTTGGGGTTTTTTATATATCATAAAACAAACCAAACAAAAATACCCAGTTAGTCTTGTAGTTTTCAAGTTGTTTGACTAATCACACCAAACACAAAGACCCATCAAGGATAAAAGGAGAAATAATGGGTGGAGGAATCCAAATAACATAGTCAGGGGAAAGGAGCACACTGAATGGTTGTTTCTAAGACCATCTAAGAATAATTGGATGATTAGACTGTATTCTTTGGTGTGAAACTCACCAAAGTGCTTCAATGAAAGAGAATCTTTACCTAGCATACCCTGGAAACTAATAAGCCTTATTGCCTAGAGGGGTGTTTGACTTGTTGTGGGATACAGTGTGAAGAAAATTTTGGGACTATGTAAAACATGATGGGATGATTTCAGGGAATTGTGAAACTTTATAAGACTTATTATGAAAAGTTTAGGGAAGGACCAAAGGGAGGGGTCAAGGTGGATCAGAGGGGAACAAGCATGAAAAAATACAGGGAAAAGGGGATAAAGCAGTCCAACTGTGTAAGCCAGCTGCTGGACAGTGTTCTTAGCTAAGCCCTGTATTCTGCCCTATATTCTTATTAAATCCAATTTTAACTACCTTCTCTGTGGATGCATTCTTGTTCTGAGCATGGACGCATATGTGTGTGTGAACACTAGCAAGCCCTTAAGCTGCTCTAGCTCTTGAGTAGGAGCAGAGGCTGGAGTGCCAGCTACTGGTGCAGGACCATGAGCCTGAAGATACCATGTGTCTAGTGGCCAACTGGAGGCGACTAGGGATGGGGCCAGCTCCAGGATACATTGCATGCTTAAGACCAGCTATGGGAGAGTCACTTTTTACATGTGTGGATATTTATATTCCACTAGTGGCCTTTGATCCTGATCAGCCAGAGGGGAAGGGGTTTTGGCAATATTTGCGTGGGTGGTCATGAAGGTGCTGTCCTCTGTTTGCATTTGCATGTGGCAGCTCCTCACTGTATACATTTTGTATGCACCTGTTGGGAACACATGCTTAGCCTCGCTGATGTCTAGACTTGGGGACACAGAACTAGCAACTTCCACTGCAGTGGGAAAGGAGGAATCCCCTGTACCTTAGATTTTGCCAAAGTCAGCTCTAACAGAACAGACAGGAGAAAACCCCCTTGCTGTGCACTGATGTCCACTGAAACTCACAGCCTCAAAAAGGATTTGTCAGAGATTCAACAAGAAATAAAATTAATGAAATGAATGAACAAAAAAAAATACAAAAAAGCACATTTCACTTAGAATAGATTTTGACACAGGAATCAGCTTTAACTAAATAGAAATAAGCCACTGCAGTTGAAACAAGAACATAAACAAAGGAATTTTTCTCCTTGAAGTGGTTTAACAACTAAATTAGTGACACCAGTGCCTATTCCTCATATAAATATGGTCTTACTGCAAGGATACTGTCATAGAGAGAATTGCCAAAATGATATATCTGTAAAAGCAGCCTTGGTCCTCACATTTTACAATGGGTCAAGAGCTTGCACGTTAGGAGTTATCAATAAGTAACTTGTATGTGACTCTCATAACCTGCCCTTTCACATTCTACTTTCTTTCACGGTGAAGGCATGATATCATTGTCATGATATCAAACATGACAATGCCTGCGTGCATGGGCATCCTTTGGAATATCCTACCCATCACAACAGAAAGGTGATTTAAAGTAGGCTCCTTTGTGAAAGGTAGTGCGCAGTCTGAAGCATGACACTTAACAGAATATTAATGGCTTTGCATTTTTTTATGAATCTGAAATTGGTCTTCAGGTAGATGGCTTGAAAGTATTAAAGAAGACAGAACAATTTTTTCCATGGATTTTTGCACTAGTAATAAATACTGTTCTTTTCATTTCTATATGCCAAGTTCTCTTTTCCAATTTTAGAGAGTCCAGGATCACAAAACATTTATTTTCATCATATAAATTCTTTAATAATCCACATTCATGTTTAGTCTTTTTCTTTTCCACATTTATTCTCCTTTTTGTGTGAGTAAACTGGACATCAATGCTCTCAAGTATTCTGAAACCCTCCCCTTCGGGACGCAGACAAAATAGATTAAAAAATGAACATCTGGGTTTTGTTCCTGTCTCCCTCCCTATTTATTTCTTAATAACAGATAGCTAAATGTTCAATTTTATGCATGTATTCTTTCACCTCCATCTCTCATTACCTTATTAAGCAGAAATTAAATACTTATTTGGAGACACTTAATTTAAAGGGTTATCCTTTTATATGCTCTAATTCAGTTCCCAGATGCTAAACCAAATTTGCATTCAAAGTCTCTAGTTTGGCAGAATGCTGCACAATGAGCTCCTTTTTCTTTTCATATCAAAATGATATTCTATTTTAATTCACTATTCCCATCATTCAGTAAATGTATTTTCATTACAAGAGACAGCAATTTCAGTTTGTTCATGGATCTGCTTGGCAGGATATAACGACAGAGAGCAAAGAGGCCCAGGTTTATATTCAAGGAAATCCTTCTCAAAGAAAAAAAAAGAAAAAAAAATAAAGAAAAAATTCCACTGTCTTGAAGGGGAAGTCAAAGGAGCATCACACTGGGACAGCATGGAAGTGCAGGGAATGTACAAGGATGTTCAGCATGGCTGAGCTCTGTGTCAAAGAAAATGTGCTCAGTTCACAGGATAGAGTTGATTTACTGATTTATTGAAGATACGTAATTCTGAACGAATGCAGCAGATACCCTCTATATCTGATCCCAAGAAATTCTAATCCCACATCCACACGCATATGATTGCACAGCTGCGCACCCCTTCCAACCAGGTGGGTAACCACCAGGATGTCGTCCCCCACAAAAGTGCATGTTCCCCTGGGTATACACCCTTCTAGTTGTAGCCATGGGTGTATCAGCTCTGTGTGTAATTCTGACATTCCCTCCAATCTTAGTAGATCTGTCCACACAACACCAAGTGGTTCCCCCGGGAGGGTTCCTCTGCACCCCAAGGTGGAGTCCCTGTGTGCAGCCCCAGCACTGCTAGGCCTGGGCAGGGGTCAGGGTAGCCAGAGGACACTGCCAACAGGGACAGACCTCTTGTGATGGCTCCTGCTTCCTCTCCACCATCTCTTCTCGCTGTCACAAATATTCTTGCTTCTTCTATTTTTCTTTTCCAGTTGACAGTTTGTTTGTTAGTTTGTTTTCACAAAAGTCTCTTGGTCATTCCCTAGTCATTTCCTGCTTAATCCAGCTGATTAACAGTGTCATTTTTTCTGGCAACCACCCCTTCAGATATTTCATTCACACACAGCGTTTACACTTACGTTTCTATCTTAACAGGTGATGTTTTCTGGCCCATTTCATATGTGTGTGTGTGTACGTGTCTGATAAGTCTCCTACAAGCTTGGACAGGCTACCAAGGAGGAGTATAGAAACTCTGGCTGTATGTACGGGGATGAATTTGTGAAAGCCAAAAGCTGGAACTGGAGAGGAATGTGAAGGGCAACAGGAAATGCTGCTCTGAGTATATCAGCAGAATAAAAAAATGCTATGGAAAATTTGAGCCCGCATGCTCAGTGGGGCAGAGGATCTACTGACAAAGAACACAGAAAAGGTTGAATTACTTAATTTTTATTTGCATCTAGTTTTCCTAATAGTTTACCCTCAGGTCTCCCAGAAGAGCAATTATATTAGCAGAGTTGGTGGGAGTGAAGTGGTATCCACAGTAGAGAAAGAAAAAGCTAAGGAGCACTTAAGCTAATAAGACGTACAGACTTCCATGAGACTACATTGGACACATCACAGGGTGCTCAGTGATCTGAAGGATGTCATTGGGAGGCCGTTCTTTATTATCTGCAAAAGACCATGGTGACTGGGGAAGATTCCAAATCACTGGAAGAAAGCAAACCTCAAACCCATCTTCAGGAAAGGCAAATTGGAGGTTTTAAGGGACTAGGGTCTGGACAGCTACACCTTAGTCCCAGGAAGGTCATGGACCAAATTCTCTTGAAAGCCACTTCTACACACATGAAGGACAAGAAGATGATTAGGAACATCTAGCATGGATTTTTATTTTTTTTTTTTTTTTTTTAAATACCAAAATTAACTAATTAGAGGAAAGAGGAATATCACATACGATTTTGTGAAGTACTGCTTTGCATTTTTTTTATCTCAACAAGCATATAGCCATAATTATAACTAATAACAAACAACAACAGTGTCTCATGACGCAAAATGGACTTGTCAAAGGTAACTTTCAGTCTGTATCTTGTGTGTCTGGCACTATAGAGAAATGAGAATTACTGAAAGAGATTGGATAAGTTTTAATGAGGTAAAGACTGAATAATGGCCACTGATATGATATTTCTCCATTTTTAACTGACTAAGATAAAAGAATTATTTTCAAGACAGGTTGATCATGCATCCCTTTGGAATTGGGCATCTTCAGCTAGCTGCTAGTTTCTTTTTCAGGAAGAAGGAATTAATCTAATTGGACATACATAAAGTAAATGATGATGACATGGTTATGAAAAGTGGAAGCAATTTTGCCTTTCAGATAGCTGATAAACTTTGCTCGATTGAAGTAACATAAGCTACATTGTGTTGCTTTGTTATTTTCTGATTTGGGTAGGAAGTGAAATTTCTCTACTGAATCATCTGCATAATTGAAGGATCTGATATGAGACATAAACTTTTAGGTATCACTGTTTCTTTGCTTCATGCATTATACTTTCTTTCCATGTAAGCAAGGTTGATGATTCAAATCTTGAATGTGACATTTCATTAATTAACTAGAACAAGAAAATTTAAACTACAAGGTAAATGAATAAATTAAATGACAAGACTCTAAATCCCTGATTGAGTGTCACTTTATTCAGAAATACTTTTTTCTCTTCGTGAACATTTTTAAGCAGACGCTAAGTAGAGTTGCTGTGTTGTGCCAAGTAGACTGATCTTACAGGTGTATATGTTTTTGTGGGCATCTTTGAACAATGTGTTACTCATGTACCCCATATCTGATTTTTGTAGGACACATTGATAGATATCATTAATGTTAATGTTGAATGCTGTGTGGCATTTGATGGATTTATTTTATGGTTTTGTAGCAGGGTCTAATGCAGAGTGACCTATATTAAAATACCTTTTATTCTTATATTTTGCAAAACAGTACAAAATCAGGATCTTCATGTTGACTGAATTTTGTGTGTTGCTTCATGTCACATTTTACTGTGACTCAGGAAATCTTGTTCTATGCAAAAACATCATCAATATATTGATGTCAGTGGGACCAGCGACTAAAATTGTGCTGGACTTGCTAGCAATCTGAGTGGAAATTTTTAGTTCTGTATCTCAGTTCTGAAACACTTCTTCTGAGGTGGTGTTTGCTTTTATAACTTTTGCTTTTTGAGGACTACAAAGTACCACTATAAGTCTGTGTGTCAATTATAATTATAATATGTAGTCTATACTGTTTTCCTGTAATACAGTAACTCCACATGAAGTGGGTGCCAGTCACGGGGTTTATCTACCATGTAGTGCAATACCGTATTAATAGTATCTTAGCTAGCTTTGAATAAGATCTTCTACAAGACAGTAGCAGTCTTCTTACTTACTTGTACAAGATACAGCACCTTTAAAACATGTTAGTTCTGAGCTTGGAAACCATATACTTTGTCAGTACATTATTGTGCCCAAAGTAACGAGCCTTGACCTCTCAATTTGGTTTGGTCGTCTTTGTATGGCTCTGCAGTGTTTATATAATAACAGTAATAAAATTAATCCATAAAAGCACTGCAAACATCTTGGGAGTAGTATAGGACAGATAACACATGCTGAGGTGTTACAACATTAGACAATGTCTTTCCAATCACAACAGGTGATAAATGGATGGATGGATGGATGGATGGATGGATGGACAGACGGATGGATGGACAGAAGCACTGGACTAAACAAGACCCTGAGCATAGCTATTCTACTGGAAAAGAAGTGGGAGGGGACATAGAACAGCTCTGGATAAGCCTGTGGGACAAATTCTGCACCATCAGAGCAAAGAAATCTCTAGTCTGTCCCTATTTCAAATATCATTTGATGCTTTTTTTTATTGTTCTTTTTTTTTTTGTTTTGGTTTTGTTTTGATTTGGCTTGTTTTTTTAATTTTTGTTTAAAATCTTTTAAGGGATGAAAAAAGAGGGGAAGGCAGTTATAGAAAGAGTGTATTTTTGTAGTCCCTGCTCAATTACAAAGTGCACTGATTTGAGCATATATTAAACAAAGGCTTCAGTGTAGCGGCCAGTCTCACAGTCTGTGCCTTGAACCTGAGCCAAATCATACCAAAACTAATTAATGCCATGTTCTCATTGGAAATCAGATTATAAAACAATGCATTTTTTTTTTTTTAATATGTATTTCATGATGTGTATCCACTTTCTGTGTGATTTTTTTTTTTTTTTGTCATAACCTTTCTTTTTGAAAAATGCATACTTAAATCAACTCCCCAAAGACTTATTTTGTTTTAATTTAAGATATATTTTCTTTTCATTTCATTTCAAGTATATGAAATATAGGTACATGAAAAGCTTCGAATAGTTCTCTGAAGTTAGACCAGTCACTTTTAACAGCACCACTTTTTGTATTCCTTGATAAGTACATTTGCCTTATATTTCCTCCAAGATATATTAGCTTGGAATTTTATTCAAATTCAGTTTTATTTTAGTTATTTCCAATGTGCTCTTCTTCTTCTGTGTATTGATCCATCACACTCATAATTTTTTTCCATCTCCATATCCTTTCTTAATACCATTAATGCGATCTTTCTTATTTCTTTTTTTAGTTGTTGTTTTTTTGTTTGTTTGTTTGTTTGCTTGTAGTTTTCTATTCTTGATTTTACAATTTGATTTGGTGTGAAAGACCACAAAACTTCAAGTCCTCTCATCCACAACATAGGGAGACCAATCTTTCAAAGAATCATTGTTCTTTATTTGATCTTTTTACCTAGTATCAATTTTTATACATAGGAAAAGTCATAGCTCCAAGCTATGACTGATGGGACTTGGTAATAAGAAAATACATTTGAGCTCTTTTGTCTTCATACATTTGAGTGGGTTTTTTTTTGTTTTTTTGTTTTTTTTTTTTAAAGCACATTTATTTTTAAAATTTCAAAGTATTTGCATCAGTTTACTAATTTTTAAATTATTTTTCATTTATTTTGGTACAAAGTTACCTTTCAGAATGGGATCTTTCACTTCTTCCTATGCTTATTCTGGTAATGAGAAAAATGGGAAAAAGAATAAGGTGGGAAAAAGCAAAACTTTTTTTTTTTTTTCCTCATTGAAATAAAATTGAAATTAATCACCTTAAAAAATGTGTTCCATCAAGTTGGCTATAGTAATCAATTTGTTAGTTTTACCTGAGCTTTGAGTAATGTAATTACCTTAAATTTAGCTTCTTAGGAAATGCCAGAAATCCAGAATCAGGCAGTCTGAAAGCAGTGAAGAGGTATTTTTAAGAGTGGATGTTGTAGAGTTGCTTTTGCTCAGAAAGCCAGGTAATAAAAAGGTGAAATATGGCTTTAGGTGATCTTTGAGCTTCAAGGGAAGAGGCAATCTATGTCTCAGTAATTTACTAACCATAAATTGCTAATGACAAGTCAAAAGTGAGATACAGAGTTGTTAAGCTATATGATGTAGTAGGAGATAAGCTTGACTTTCTAAACACAAAGATTTAGAAGAAAGTTTGAATTAAAGTTTTATTAAAAATATCAGTTACATGGGAAAAGGGATAAAAGGTAACCAGCCATAGCTCACCAGTTGAAACGTGTTTCTCATGTATTCCTTCGCTAAGGTAGCCGACTTACTAGGCAAAAGAAATGTCATCTACCTGGCTTTCAGTAAAACATTTCAGCCAGTGACAAATTGGAAATCATGAACTACATTGGGAAATACAGGCAAAGGTGGAAGAACTTGTCTGCTATAGAAATAGCACTGTTAGTCAAGTAAGGATTCAAATACAAAATTATTATAGTTTCAATTAATGTGTTTAATTTTACATTATGTTACAACTGCATTTAGGGAATTGCCTACAACTATTTTTTTTGTATATATAAAAGCTGCACAGCATACAGTGCTGTTTCTCATATCCATGGAGCAACCTTTGGCAGCTCAAGTAGTGTTCCATGTGAAAGACAGACACTTGTTTGGGTCAACAGAGACAACGTGCTTGCATTGGAAAGGTGGTTTCTCCAGGCTAATTAACCCTGTTTCTCTACAATTAGCTGTACAGGATAATTAGAGCTTCTGATTCCAGAGTTAGCTCATTTGTTGCTAGCCTAGAAATCTGGGCACCCCATGATTCACAGTTCACAGAAGAAATGTACATAAACATAACTATGCTTTCAAATGAGAGGTAAGCTAATTAAAGGAATTACAGTATCTGTATCTTTGAAAGTCAGCTCTTGAATCTCAAAGAAGATGTTACCATTGCCCAGGAAACATTTTAATGAGGTTCTATAAACCTCACAATAATTTTTTTAACATATAACTTGCTTCATATACTTACATTATACTTTTAACTCATTTTAAAATCTTTGTGATTTCTAGGTTTCTGTAAAGTGTTTAATTCCTTTAATTGGAAGGTACAAATCTATTATAATTGGTATACTTAAACCTAACATCGATTTTGAATTTTGAGTCATCAAAGAAACACTGTTGTAGTTTGGGTAAATGTGCAAGACCAAAAAACAGTTCAACTAGAGCTACATTCAGCCTGTGTATTTTGGGTTCTGTACTTCAACTTTGTGAAAAGGCTATAAAGAAGATTTCTTACACAACTCAGGAAAAAAAAATCTGTTTTAAGTAGTGAAAGAATGACAACAGTTTTTTTGTTTGTTTTGTTTTTT
>VXBH01005995.1:255493-286655 GCA_013400035.1 Rynchops niger | reverse complement strand
GTCCAGCTTGGCCAAGTGGTCTCTGACCCGGTCCTCCTCAACTGAGGGAAAATCTTCCTCTCTCCAGACCTTCCCCCTTGCCTCCAGGGTACGGGATTCATGAGGGACAGCTTTAGCAGAGAAGACCGAAGAAAAGAAGGCATTCAGTAACTCTGCCTTCTCTGTGTCTTTCACCACTAGGGCACCAGTCTCATTCATCAGTGGGCCCACATTTTCCCTAGTCTCCCTTTTTCTATTGATATACTGAAAGAATCTCTTCTTATTGTCTTTAACTGCAGTGGCCAAGCTGAGTTCTGATTGAGCTTTGGCCCTTCTAATTTTCCCCCTACATAGCTTTGTTATATCTTGATAATCCTCATAAGCTGCCAATCCCCGTTTCCAGAGAATGTAAGCTTTCCTTTTTTTCCTGAGGTCCAGCCAAAGCTCTCTATTTAGCCAGGCTGGTCTTCTTCCCCATCGGCTCATTTTTCGAGACTTGGGGATGGCTTTCTCCTGTGCTTCTAAGAGCACAGATGTACCCCAAATGAGAAGAGCAGAATCTGACACAGTCCTCTATGGCAGGCACACAGCACTTGGTTTTAGTCAGACCTAAATCTGCCTGGTTTTGAGTGTATCAAAGCTTTAGCCAGTCTACTCTTCTTATTGAAATGGTCCTGGAGTGCTCTCACGGTCAGTTCCCACATCTCTTCTAGAGGGTGTTGACCTTCTAAATCTTTACCTATATCCCCATCCCATTTTTTTTTATATTTTTCATAACTAAAATATGTCTAGTGGACAGCTGAACTGTTGCACCCAAAAAAAGCCTCTTTGGATTTGAATGGATGTCACCACAAGTGCATACAGTTGGTGTTTTTTTGCTTTCTCAGCATATTTTGATTTCATGTTTGTATCCTGCTTACATGGTGAGTAGGCAGAGACACTTTGCTGTGTTTAAACTGCCTAATTCCTAATGTCAGAAGACATTTTGAGGGCAGCAGTCAGAGCACATTTAGAGACTTGGGAGGGTGAGGACAGCAAATTTCACCTTCTGAGGTACAACTGCCAGCCCATGCCAGACAAACAGCAGCTGGACAAACCTGAAACAAGGGATACAGATGAGTGAAAATTACGTCTCTGAGGACTAAGATGCACAAAATAGTTCAGTGACCATATTTTGGGTCCAGACTACTGCTTGTTTAGATGGTAAAACTGTTTGCTTGTTCAGATGGATAAAACTCTTGTCTGTCAATGAAGGAAATCTGTTCCTAGGTTCCTGCTTGGATGTAAATTATTTTTGTATGGGTAAACAAATTATTTTATTCCTTTGCTTTCTTTGAACTATCTCCCAATTATTTCATGGGGGTATTTTGAATCTCCTTCGCTTGGTTCTGTGTAGTCATCAGTTGCAATTCACCATGACTCCACTCCAGGGAAACATTGGCCTTTTGTTTCCAAAGCATTCTAGGAACCTTGTTCACAATGTTTCAAAATACTAAATAAATAATGAATCCCTCATCTAAATCGTTACAAAATTGATCATCCAGTGAATCATTCTGCTTTTATCTGAGAGAGCTCATGTTGAAAAATGTGTCATAGCAGTATTTATTACGAACTCTGCAAAAGTAATTAAAGCCAAAAACTTTGGAAAATTCCTAAGCAAGAAATGAAATTAAATAGGTTTAGGTTTATTACAATCATGTTATTATTAATATGATAGTATTGATAGCTGTTTTTATTTAAAATGTTGTATACATTATGGAAAACCCCAGTCTTTATCTTGGTTAGCCCTACAAAACACATTTGGAGACATAATATGGGACAGCAAAGAAAGAAATGGTTTCACAGTCAGGGAGAGATGAACATTGCTAGAGATAAGAATTTTTTGCTCTGTCAGTAATATTTTTCTTCTCCTCCCCTTTGCTGTCAAGGATCCAAATATAATTGGGACAATCCAGGGGAGACTAAAGTATGGCTTCCTCAGTGCATACAGGAATCCGTGCATTTATATTGTTTGGGGTGTTTCAAGACGGTTTTCTTGCATTTCTGGAGCTCTGAACTGACTCTTCAATGTTTCATTTCTTAGTTTTACCAACAGTCAGATGGTGTGATGGACCTGAATGGGGTATCAAATAAACATTTATTCAAAACTATGTACTATTAGAATCATCTTAAAGCATTGTTAAGCTGACATCAAAGTGTGTCTGTTTCAAATTGCTGAAGCCAAAAAAATTGTTTGAGTTGGTATCAGACAGAATAAGCAACCTAATTTTACTTACACATCACCTTTGTTTCATTGGAACATCACCTAATACAAACCAGTCATGGTCAGTGAATAAGAACATTGAGATCTGCAGTGCTCACAGGACAGATATCTTTTGGATCAAGTAGATTTTCGACTCTCAGCAGCAGGAATAAGTTATGTATAAAACTAATAGTGAGTCCAGATTAATGTGACTTTTGGGCTGTACTTTAACCAATAGATAGTTGATGTAATCACAGCAGCTAGAGATTTTAATTTGCTCCTGCATAGACAAGGGTAGCACATGATGTTCACCAGTGCAGGTGATGCCACCATCTCAGAGAGATTTCACTGACCTCCACCAAGAGGTTGGGTTTTCCATGCCTGCATTTTCAATCAAAGGGGAAATATTCATCATAATGCCACTGTTCGAAGAGCTGCAGTAATTTATACTACCTAAGGAGCTAGCCTTGAATCTGCTGCCTTTATTCTGCTACACTAGTGTTTTACTTGAAGGTGACTCAGTGTGAATGGGGTGATGGATTTTACTCACAAGGTCATGCATAACACCTGGAGAAAGATATTTTTAATCAGTGAGCTTCATGTTCCAACCATTAAGTAATTCTCTGCTTACTTTGTGTACAAATCATAGATTTCCGGGAAACCTTGATTAGCTTCAAACCTCAGTAGGAAGGTTTGAAGAAAAACTGCAGGATTTTCAAGGAAAAAGGCTGTAGCCCACTGAACTTCAGAATGGCTTGGTTGCCTATGAATGCTGTCAAAACATTAACCTCAGTGATAACATGATTGCAAATGTATGGTACTGGAGATGTGGGTATATGCTGTGATCCCTGTGTTACGGTAAGCCTTCATCAAGGTTATCTTTCACAACATCCCTTCTTTCTACTAACAGAGGGACATGCATGCATCACAGATGAGAAAGTGTCTAGGCTCTTTTTTGATTTTTACCTCCTAGGCACCTGCTTCTTATTTTTAATGTAGTGAAATGGATAGAAAAAACAACACAATTATTTTGTGACAAGCCTGTTAGGACCAACACAACATTACCTCTGAAGAGCTGTGTAGGGCTGACTGACTTTGACCTGCGATACTTCTGCTGATTTAATCAGGATCTTTGTTTTGTGCTTTTCAGTTTATTGTCTGCCACCTAATATTCCTTTAGAAGTATGGGAGGGACTTGTTCTCAAAGTCCTATACTAGATATGACTGGCAATGACAAAAACACCTAGAAGTTCTCTCCTCCCTAACTTTGTTTCCACCCTTGCCTCCAGGTGTATTTGCTTTAGAGGAATAACTTCTCCATAAGAAGTAACATGAATATGAAGAAAGACAACAAGATAAAGACTTTTCATAGACCAATCTGAAGTTGTAGTTAATAAAGATCCTAAAAAATAAGCAGAAGATTTTTTTTTTTTTTTTTTTTTTGTCTGTGTCTTTGTGTTTACAACTTTGTAGAGCAAACTGATAACCTCAGAAACGTCTGGACTACTAGACCCTCTGGTACCAAAGCCATTTTATTTGTCTTCGGAAGATGGATTTCTTTTCTACATCAAATGCCTATATTCATTGTCTATTACATGAGTTGTTAGCACTTGTATATCTGTGACATGGCACTGGTACGACACAGTCCCGAGTCTTCAAACTTAAATCAAAGCACATATGGTTTCTCACTGTTTTGGGTTTTTTTTTTTTTTTTTTTTGTTTTTTTTTTTTTTTTGTTTGTTTTTTTGGGTTTTTTTGGANGTTTTTTTTTTTTTTATACAGATGTTAGAATAACTCTGCGTTAGATTACGCTTGCCTCCTCATCCAGATAGTCATATCCTGTCTCTGTCACAGGATGCAGGGCCACCTTCTGTCAGTAGTTATTTCCCTTATTTTCTGTCAAGGTCTAAACCAGGTTTTAGTGACCACAGTAGTGCAAACGCTAAAGGACTAGATGGATTTAGGAGGCCAAAGCTAATTGAGGTTAAGGTTTGCCATACCAAGCCAACTAGTCACTAGTTAAAGGCTGATATTAGTTTCTTCAAACACACCTCAAGTTAATATAATGCAAATTTATAGCATTATTTTGTTCTGTGGAGTTCCTAAAGGTCTTAAAAATCTGTTTTGGGTATATAAGTTATTTAAATTACCTTAATACATGAGAGCTAAATGACCTGTTTGTGCCTTGTCAATGACAATAAAAAGAGATTAGTCCTGTAGGCATTTGCTCTAACTTTTCCTCTTTATACTGTAAAATATATATTGTCCATTAATATTTCTTTGTTTTATTTGTGTTTCATTTATGAATTTCAGTAACAATTGGAAGCCATAAATACATCAGTGTAACCTAAACATTCAACTCCACAGCCCAATCAATGATCAGTTCTTTATTACTATTGACAAATAATTTTAAGGACTGAAAGCTTTGACCTTTTGAATTCATGCAAATCTATGAAACTCAAGTCAACCTACAACACCAAAGCTTTCAACAAGAAATAGTTCTACTGCAAGTAAATAAAATAAGAACTTTGAGGTACTTCTGGGTAGGAATTTTATTTATCTTTTTTGACAGACGTATTTTTATGGATAAATCATAAAAAATCACTAGCATTAAAATCAGTATTCACATTTACTGTATGAAGTGGAACATAGAACTAAAGGTTTTATTCCAGAACATAGTGAAAGGATCTCTGTAAAAGCAATCCATTCTTCTCGCCCCCATAATAGACTTGAATCCTGCTCAGTAAGTATCTTTCTCTTAGATGTCTCCAAAGGTGAAGATGTGAAGAAGGTACTAAGACCTCTGCCCATAATTATGTCTTGTGTGGGCTCTTCTGTTTCTTTTCTCTCTCCTTCTTTTATATCCCCTGGAAGGGTTAAGCTTCGAATATAAGTATTTCTCTTTTTTCCTTTGTTTGTGTCATATTTAGCACAAAAGGCTCATCTGTACTTCACCAGTGGCATCTTTCATTACAACAAGCTTTGGAAAAATTCCCTAGGGGAAAGTGCAATTAGAGCGAAAGAGGAACACAATGACTTGGAACACATTGTTTTGAGTTGGCAGGAAAAGGATGCTATGATGAAATTGTGAGATCCATCAGCTGTGGCAGTAGCAGTGAAGTGAGTGAAGAGGCAGTATGACTTCCCAAAGAATATATCCCACTTGGGCTCCAGAAGTGCATGGGTTTCTCTTAGGTCATTTCACATTTGCATATCTTCTACACATGCCCAGTACTCAGCCACACTAAAATAGCACTGTGTGCCTAATTTTTAGCAATGCAATTCTCCCCACTTTACACCCAAATCAAATCAATTGACATGGACTATCACAAAGTATCTGGACACTGAACTATACTGAAAAGAACAAGAGACAGCACCAGTGTGGATCTCTGAGGCTGCAGGAAGGGGTTTAAAAATGAGGATCCCAAGCCCAGTTGGAGCATTGTGACCAACCTGAGGACCAAATGGAAAGCTGGAGTTCCAAAGGATCTGTTCAATATGAAGCTTTTCAAAAAGGTTACCAATGGATCTCCTGGGAGGTGAGAAAGGGAAGGGAAACTGCTACTCACTTTCTTGTTTTCTCTTCTGTTTTCAGAACTTTTTGATAGCCTTGAAAAGAGTAAAATTCTCTCAGATCCTGGGCCCATGCTAAGAGTTGCCTGGGAAGTAAGTCCTGATGGTCGGATGGATGTGGAAGCTGTCACGCCTGAGTAGCTGCTCTGGAGGACAAGTCTAGGGCTTTGTCCTTTGCTTGTTAATAGATTTTTGATTCAGTTCTTCCTATGATTCTTTTTAACTGAACACTTCAGAAACATGTATATAGCAGATATAGCAGAGATAAGTACTGAATGGCAGTTCATAGCTCATCATAAACACATGGCAACTGTGTAGGATGCAGGAAAAAGAGCAGATGAGTCACTGTTGAGGAGGAGCTTTTTGACATCTGGTGTTTCTTTATCATCTAGAAAGTGTGGCTACTTTTGAAAACATAGATGAGATCATGCACTTCTCCCTCATTAAGCCTGTTATACTGCTGACTCTTCTTCTACTCTGGTCTTGATTACATTTCTGTTTCTAAGCTGTGCCGGTAGTTGGTAGCCATTGCATATCAGAGACAGCAGTCTAGCAAGGCTTTGTGTATCCATGGCACCTGTCCCAGCCAACAATCTCAAATGGTCTCAAAATACCTAATAATAATCTTGTCTCCCGTACAGCAAGAATTTGATTTATTAAACTTCTTGCACTTATTTGAGTTTGAGTAATGTTTGTCCATTGAGATGTTCCTGAAGAGGATGCCATTCCCATGATCTTACCTTGTAAAGCAATTTCAAAAAGAAAGAGACAGGCAGTTCTGCAACCAGAGAAACAATGCAGTACTTGAGCCTTCAGTTAAGCAGTCAGACAGTAAAAGACCATTGCAAGATGGGAAAGGAAAGAAGAAAAAAAAATTACAAGTGTTCTTAATCTTATTTTTTTTTCATTGGAGACAAACATAAATGAAAACCACTGGGAACTATGGAATCTTCAACATCCCACAGGGTCTTCTACCTGTTCTTTGAACTAAAGAACATTTAATTACCCCATTTCAAGTAGTCATTTTCTGTAGAGCAGGAAACACAGAGCTCCTGGGTGACACTGGAAGCGATGTGAAGACCTTTTTTGAGCACAGCCACAGTGAAGGATAAAGGGCTTAAAAACACTAGGGGCAAATGAATAACAAGGAAGAGGATAATCACAGGCAAGCATCTGAAATATTTAATTGCATGTTGAACTTCCATTTAATTAGAGAGAATGTAGATATGTCTCACTGAACTTCGTGCAAATTGCTATGGTGTCTTTCCAATGCCCATTGGGCCTGAGTTCAGCAACATGATGGATAGTTCAATTTACTGAGTAAGCAAAGAGCTGTCCTTGAATGTTAGACACTAATCTTCTGATTGGACTCAATTGCCAGGGAGACCTGTCCTACAAAGTTTACTAATAAGAATTGATCCCATTATTGATAAGGATTTAGAAGGTTGATGCACGGAATATTAGCAAAGTATTGAATTTAACTGCTCCCCAGCTACTGTTACAGAAAAAGTGTAAAGGCTGTTTAATCCCTGTTAAAAAATTAATAAATATCATCTTTATGTCAAGGGACATTTGTTACATGTAATTAAGGTTAGGGCATACCTTCTTCATGTTAACAAGTTATCATGAAAATATGACATGTGGGAGAAGAATGAAAAGTGATGATTGAATCACACATTCAACTCTATTATCCTTCTGAAGATTTTAAAATTGAAGATTAAAATTTTGAAGAAAATAATAACTTGAAGGTGCAGCACCTAAGGGGCTTAGAGAAGATAGCAGATTGAACCCAGCTGTGATCTTTCAGTGCTATCATGGTTTAAATTACTGTAGGTGGGCCTGGTGCCCTCAGTGACATAAGGAGTTTTTTCTTGTGTTGGACCTCTCATGTACAGAAAGCTCAAGACCGTTCTTTGAGCTCCTGCAAAAAGAGAAATCCACCAACACACTTTCCTTGGCACTGTGGCAAGTCAAACACAGTCATTAGCACTTGGGTCTTTATGCCAAGAGATGTAACGGGGCAAATTGTGGACAGGTCTATTGCTCTCAGCAGCCTCCCAAAAGGGTCTACAAGGAGGTAGAATATTTTCTTTTCACCTTTAAATCCCTTATTTGCAAGCGAAATGTCCTAGTTTCCCAAAAGCGTGACAATTTCATGTCTCCTCTGGGTGCTCAGTCTGTGGAAACACTACTAGATTTGTTAGAAGCTGGTTTGTGGAGTGAGTTAGTATTCCCCTTGCCTAACTATTCACTAAAAGATACGTACTGATGCCATTACATTATTTTTTTTTTTATGGGAAATCTTTGGTGACTGAAGAAAAATCTTTTTACTACCAACATCAAAAATTCTGTTCAAGCCAATAGAAATAGTGTTTTTTTGCAGGTAATTAATTGTATGTTGACTTATGCTACCAGCTCTTCCTGGAAGCAAGTCTTTCATACTCTAATAATAAAGCTTATGTTAAGAATCCAGGCAATGTAATCATTAGCTTTTTTGGACAGTGGCAAAAAACACTGCTAATAATTAATTCAGCAGATAATATTAGTTAATCTGTTTAGAATCTATCTATCATCTCCATTTTTATAAGCTTTTTTCTGGCAATACTCAAGCTTTGAAGGTGCCACAGGACAAATAAATTAGCCTGTTAACAGCAGTGGTCTTTATAAGAAGGATATTAACACACAAGTTGTTTATGACTGTTGGACTGGTAGTTGTCATTCCCAGCTCTGTCCCTGACAACAAATATCTCTGCAAGGAGATTTGTTTGTATATAATAGACTTTGTATATAATTTGTATATAATTTGTTTATAAGTTTTTATATAATGTCCCTTGGACCAAGGAACTGACCCAGCTAAAAAATCAATCCACCAAAAGAGAGAGGAGGAAGAAGTTATTTTCACCCAGATCAGTCCCCTAATCTGGTTCACAGCTCAGTTGTGCATAAGATCAGTAAAAATGGAAGTCAAAGCACAGGATGTGTCTGAGATCAGGAGGCAGTTAAGTTTGGACCTACTGCCCAAAGGTGGTGTCTATGGGAGAGTGGTCTGTGTATCATTGTACTGAACCGAATCAGTACAGCAGTAAGTGAGAAATCTTCTGTGAGGTCTTCTGTGATTTGTAATAAAGCATCAACATGGAATTTACCCACAAAATGGCTGTATTACATACGGTGGCTGTCACAAAACATGCCAATTTTCTAGATTCCCTAATTCCAGACATGAAAGACTGGTAAGCACTGCACAGAAACCTTTTATCCTGTCTAATTTCAACTGGACTAGACATGGACAGGGAATAATGGCAAATTGTGGAAGAGGCATCCCAGGACAGGCAAGCCCACTGAAGGCTCTTTGAGCGGGAATTGGGTTTTTTATTATTATATTATTTTATTTTATTTGGTGAAGAAAAAGAAGATTTGTGTTTGAGTCTCTCTTAACAATCATTGCAGATTTAAAGAAGCTGTACAGACCATAGCTTGTCTAGTCATGAATTTCATTTTGGATAGACCAGGCGTAGCAGGTAGTATCATGAGATGTCCAAGTTTTGAATGGCAATTCCAGTCATCTCTCCATTTTGATCAAAAGCCTGCAATATGAGCTGGGACTTAGAGACAAAAAGCCTTTTATGTGGTCATGAAATCTGCTTTGTTGTACTTGGTACCACCTTACTGGCCACCTTGGCGGTAACTCATTTCTTCTCTATCTCACGCCTTGTATCATATAACAGTTGTAAGCGGTCTTGTGATAGAGACTTTGATCTGATGAACTGCCAATGTTTAAAAAAAATAATTATGGTAGAAGTTCTCGAGTGAAGTGACCCCAAATCTCAGAAAGCCTGACCTTGTCCTGTGTTTTTACAATCTTGTCTCTGGGAGATGTTTTCAGAGAGAAAGCGGGGAAAAAAAATCAAAAAAGCTGTGCATCTTTCATTCCTTACCAGCAAAGTAAAATTTCAAGGTTAACGCTGCACTTCAAAACCCTGCTGAGCAGGAAAAATGACATTTGCCGCACACCTCTGACATAATGTTCCCTTCTGTTGCTTTACATCTTTTGTTTTTCAATCTTTACCATTTTTTGCTCCCTTCATTGATGATTCGTACAGATGGTCTGAAAGCAGGTCAGGAAAGATTAAGGGGAAGGGAGCAATGAAAGAACCTGGGACACAATTTTTCCACATCTGCATTGCATAAAAATGTGCTGTCTAGCTCACACAGGGGAGAGTATTACACAAGCTATCACATTTTTTAACACTGTCACACAGTTTCTTCCCATGAAGCAATGGCCCTGCTCTGCTGTCACAACATGCTCCAGTGAAGATAGCCACAGTGTTTTTTATATATGTCTGTATATAAAACATTTTCAGAAAAACAAAAAAAAAACTAAACAAAGCAAACTATCTCAGATCTACAATAACCAGATGTTTTTATGTTCCCTCTTTGAGTAACACCTATAAAAAGAGACATTAAGGTGTTTGGGAAAGACTAAAGTGGGGGGAAAGGCTCAAAAGATAGCTGAGAGAGGGTTTTTTTTTCTGAATTTGGGATACACAGAATAACATAACCCTGTGAAAGCCTGGTGTGCCCTTAGCTGATTACAAATACAGAGTAATTAGGGTAAGGGAAAACAGAAAGGTTTTGTCCCAGATCAAGGAAAGATGATACACCTGCAGAAGCTGGAGGTCAGCTTATACGTAAAATTTTGCAGTATGAAGGTTTTGCCACAACAGATCTCTGCAATTTTTCACAAATTAATCTTCTGTCTACTCCTTCCTTTTTGTCTTCAAGGCCGATGCGGTCATGACAAGGACACAACGAAAACCAAGACTCAGGGCACCTTTATGTCAGATGCTGTACCAAATCAAATCTACAAAACACCTTTAAGTAATTTTTTCAATAACACATAGCCAGTATGTTGCATAACCATGACTTAAATATTGCATCCCAGCCCCATGCCCTAACTCGGCTGCCAACAGCTGGTTGAACTCTCCATAGACTACAATCAAATAAATTCAGCCCCTTACCCAGTTAGTGTTTTACCTATAAGGAAAGGTGCAGTCATACTCATAAGTAAATGTGACAATGTATAAGATGGGAATTTTTTCCAGTGATTTCATGTTTCAGAGAAGAGGGTTTGGAAGTATCCCAAATGACAAAGAACACAAGATTTATTCATGTTAATCTGTAAAATCAGAAAAAATAGGATAATGGTAGCTCCTGACAGCCCAAGCACAAATCCTTTGGCAATCATGAGAAGCTGAGGAGCTTCTTGTGGGTTGCAAGCACGTAAGAAAAAGGGGAGATGAACGGGTGACTATGCTACCCAACCAAGTGCCACATCTCTTGTTCACCTTCACCAAGGGCACCTCTGGAAGTGATCACTTTTTGCTCTGACTCTATGTCACCATCAAAGGCTGTTCCACTGAATTGCTTTCAAGCAACAACAAACCTAAAGCATTAAAAGATTGGTTAATGATAAGGTGACAAGTAAGGCAGGTCCCCTTAATATAGTGAAATGAGAGGGGAATAACATTTTCTATTAGCCGTTGTTAGTTCATTTCTGTAGCTGTAATGACCAGAGCAGGAGACCTTGTTTGTATTCAGCACAACCCACAGCTTGTAAAGAAAAAAACCCACAATTTACTATGTTTTGCCCTGTCTGGGTTCTCACTGCCCTCCTTCCTGGACAATTAAAAATATTGCCATTTTAGACCACACCTCTTGCCAGGGAAGGCTTTAGTGCACTAGGCAGATTCCAGAATGGGACATAACGTTTAATGTAATGTCGCAGATCAACAGCTTTCCACTGTGAGTTTTCTATTTTGAGGTTCCAAATCAAGTTGAACCTGTTGGGTCTGTTTGCTTAATCCAGCTGCTACCAAATTGGTGACAAGGGACAAGGTGAGAGATGACTAGCTAATGACATTTAGCAGACAATGAAATGGAGATGAGGCTCCTGTGCTGAGGAATGGTTTCTGAAAACAGAGGTTTAAAAGGCTGCATGTTCATATGAAGAAACGGGGAAAGGGCTTAGTTTTGATATCTGTAGAAGCAGGGTATAGATAACACAGGCTCATTGGCTTATTTAAAGGAACTGTCTGCCCTGGGTTTCTTAGATGGTGGATTTATTGTGTGAGGCAGCTTTTTCACAACAGGCTTTGCTGAGGTCCAGTTCTAAAGCTTTCAGTAACAACGGGCACCAGCAGTTGTAAGTCCAAGTTGGTCATATTCAGCCCTCCTGACATGGTGCCTCAAATAAAATTAAGTACTGCTGGAGTGTGTAAAGTTAAGAGGGGGATGAATGATTGAAATATATGGGAAAATGTAGATGTCTGTGATAGGTGTGGTGTATCTCAGCTGTTTCTCTGGGGCTCCCCTAAAGCTCCCTAGTGCTGTGAATGGGGTCTAGAGCACAATTCATCCCATCCTGTAATGGACATCCAAAATAAACCCATTGAGCTGCATCCTAGAGGTTTACATTCCTTTCCACTGACTGACCACAGGGGAGATTGGGGTGACTGCTTAACGGACAAATGTCTATTTTGACTGGTGAATGATATGAGTTGAATCTAACCACTGTAATCAGGGATGCTTTAAGTGATCAAAGGAGACCAGTAAGCACATTATCTGAATAAATTATCTGAATACGACCTTTACTTCTCTCCATTCAGTGTACATGAAAACCAGGCTCTGACAAGCATGGATAGCAGACACTTATTGTTGTCTTGAACTTTGATGTCACTAGAAGTTCATGAACACCTCTTGGGTATCACAGTAAGAGGTGTGATTACTGACTGCTGATCTGACGACAGCCAGCAGAAAGTTTACTTTTGTTCAGACAGTGTAAGTTTATTGGGGAAAAGGAGTCTTGCAGAGAACATCGTTATGAGCTATGGCTCTGTGACTGAAGTTCATGAGAAGTTGTCAAAGATACGTGCTTTTATGATCCTGGAAATAAATTTATACTGTGGAACACCATAAAAATAAATACCTTTGGTAACTTCTTGCTAACATGAATGACTGATCAATCAAACTGGACAGTCATGTCCTCAGTCAGAGGACATGAACAGCCTGTGTCCCTCTTCGTAGTCAAGAACAAAAAACCGAATAGTTCAACATTTAAGTAAGATCCTTCCTATTTCAGAGCAAATATTAAGTTGAGGAATAGGTACTCCTCAGAGATGGTTTTTAATTAAACAGTCTCCTTTTTTTCTCTCTCTCTTGTCTCTTTTTTAATTACCAAACATCTTGAATAAGTCCAGTCTGACACAAAGAGAGCCTGTTAAAATGAGAGAGGCACAGTGTGTGATGGAGGGGGAAAAAAATATTCCCCCAACCTGGTTTTAACGAAGAAAAACATTCCTCTACTGCCGGCTGGCTAATTAGTAACAGGGACAATTTCTCCTGTGCAGCATAATTATCAGAAACAAGGCCAGAGGGCACCTCACATATCATATAATCATAGTGTTGTGGTTTAATCCAGCAGGCAGACAAACATCACACAGCCATCCGTTCACACACCTCCCAGTGGGATGTGGGAGAGAATCAGAAAAAAAGGTAAAACTCATGGGTTGAGATGAAGGCAGTTAAATAGGACAGAAAAGGAAGGAAAAATAATGAGAATGGTAAAAGAACATACAAAACAAGTGATGCATAATGCAATTGCTCAACACCTGCTGACTGATGCCCAGCCAGACCCTGAGCAGCTGCTGCCACCCTCAGACCAACTACTCACAAGTTTTTTTGTTCAGTGTGATGTCATATGGCATGGAATAACCCTTTGGCCAGTTTGGGTCAGCTGTCCTGGCTGTGTTCCCTCCCAGCTCCTTGTACACCCCTAGCTGAAAAGTCCTTGACTTCGTGTAAGCACTGATCAGTGACAATGAAAACATCAGTGTGTTATCAACATTATTCTCATAAATCCAAAACACAGCACTCTACCAACTACTGGTAAGAAATTTAACTCTATCCCACCTGAAACCAGTACCCATGGAATTGTTTGGGCTGGAAGGGACCTTAAAGATCATCTACTTCCAACCCCCCTGCCATGGGCAGGGACACCTCTCACTAGACCAGGTTGCTCAAAGCCCCATCCAGCCTGGCCTGAACACCTCCAGGGATGGGACATCCACAACTTCTCTGGACAATGTCTTCCAGTGTCTCACCACCCTCATAGTGAAGAACATCTCATAAAAGTAAATATTCTCTCCATATCACAGAAAAAGTTGCTGGGTAAAGAAACTAGAAGAATAATCTTGATTGCTCGTTCTTGCATACAGCGTGGCTCTATGTCAAAGAACACATTTCCCACACTCAGGAAGGAATATGTCCCATGGCAGGACTTGAACAGCAGCAAGTAATGTGACAGGAGGTGTCTGAAAGCGGTCCTTAAGCTGCACACGTGTGAGCATCCCATGATGCATTGAATACCTGGTTTCCAAATTCCCTTCTGCCTCTGTGAACAGCAATCACCTAGATGGACTAAGCTGGCTACAGACTGAGCTTGCAACCCATAAACTGTCCATGAAGCACATATCTGCTACATGTCATAGTTAACTCCCAGCCACCACCACCCATTAGGGTCTTTTGACCTTTAAAATAGGACCTTTGAGAATAAACATTTCATGTGATAAATGTGTTTCTTTGTGCACCAAGAAAGAGTATGAAACCTGACAAAATTTTGAGGTTTCCTGCCAAGATTCAGTGTGGCAGATTGGTCTTAAAATCACCATGCAAAATCTTTCTGTTGTGATTCAGCTGTACTTTCGCTGCTAGTGTATCTTATCAGGAATATATTTTGTTATCCTAACAAGAACATATTTTGTGTAGCATATGCTCAGTCGGGTCAGTGCTCCTTTACCCTTAACTTCACTTTACTTCAGAGTGCCAATCCATGGTGTACAAAAGGTCTTCTGGACATCTGTATTGTCTTCCAAATTTGCCTCTGCCTATGAGCAGCTGAGATGGATGGCGAGTTGCAGAGGACTGGAAGTCAGGAATGGAGAGCTGTGAGATTGTTGAGGAGGTTTTGCAGTGCTGGACTCCTTCAGGCTCATATATGGCCATGAGTGGCTGCCAGAAGTGAGTGATATGCAATTACAGTGTAAATGGTGTATAAACTCAGGCTTGAGACTATGCTAGAGGTTTATTTGAGCTGTTTGTATAAATTCAGCACATTTGTATAAATAAATGTACAAATTCATTACCACCAGTGGTATCGCAACATTCTGGTTAGTGAATTCTGGTTACATCTCTTCCCTGGAAGAGGGACAATTAGCACCAGCAATTTATCTTTAGTGCATGCTAAAAATCCATCTGAAAACACATATAAATTTATTGGCCTCCGGAGCTACTGTCTTTGCTGCTTGGTACAGAACCAAGCTCTTCCTTGCATAGTGTGTCTTTGGGCTCCTGAATCTTGCACTCCTGCCTGCATGGGGTCCTGTCTCTGTCCATGCCACACTTAAATCTGGTGGTTCCAGAAATGTTGCTCTGAACCTCTCTGGGAGGATGTGTCTCCAAATGCCTTGTGGACAGCACTGAGCCTAGGCTATTCCACAGAAGCTGGCCACCACAATTTTCCCAATACAATTAATTGTGTGGTTATGTGAATCCCTTTTTTTTGGTGACTTTTAACTGTATAAAAATCACTGTTGTGCTTTGTCACTATCATGCCTGAGACTCATTCCCCCATGAACCGGTTTATGGCCTTTCCTTGACCTCTGCCATCTTCTGCTAGCACTATGTTACGCCGTCCATTGATCTCTCTGTCTCACCGAGTGATGAAGCCAGAAAATTCATCACACTTATTTTCCATGCCTGAGGCCAGATGAATCCTTATAATTACATTATATTTACCTGATAAACATTCACAGCCCCAAACATCAGTCATTAACACAGGAGGTGGTTGGTATTTGCACTAGAGCACTAATTAAATGCTCATTTCCAGTACAGTCATGTGTATTACCCAGAGCACAGAATGAATTATGGAAGTGACATATTTCAGAGAGCAGAAATATTTGCTGGAGGAATATTTCTTCTGAGACTTCTTCCTATCCCCTTTATGGCAAAACACCCCTGGTTTTTAATAGAGAATCATCTTGGTTTTCGCTCTGTGTTTAAAATCATAAAGAACATTTGTTTCTGAAACATAATCGCTTGGAACACTAACACAAAAGCCATTACAAGGCAGAATGGTTTTGTTGGGGTGGAATCTATTTGTTTTTTCATAATGTAACTGGAAGCTAAAAATGTGCCAAGGGAGAAAGAAAAAAAGAAATCCCATAAGAGAGTGGAAACACAAGCACACCCATATTTTTTTTCTCTAATAAAAGTTGGGGGGAGGTAAATATTTAGCACAGCAGGAGAGAAGAGGCCACAATGGTCTGTTCTGTTGGCTACTTACCCAGGTGTGTGTTTTTACAAGATGATTACTCATGGAGTAAGTCTGGATCACACTTAACCATTCATTATTTGATTTCCCTCCTCACTTTGATTGAAATATTTGAGTGTGTGCATTTAACCAACTATGCTGACTCTTAGCATTGCTCTGAAAAGGCTTTAATGGTGAATCTCCTAGTAGGTATCTGGAGGATGTTCTATGCTGGGCATACATCTGGACCAAACAGCAGGGACTGCAAACTTCTCACCGTTAATTCATTTCCATGGACACTCACAGAGTGGGTTAGTCCCCACATGACTAACAGCATGGTTAGTCATCTTGGAAAAGTACTGTATGAGGTCAAAAGGTCTAATTCACGTCTGGCCTGAAAGGGAAATCAGTCCTTCCTGGCTGATGAAATATTGCTGAAGAGGTGCAATATGAGCTGCCAGTTATAGTGAATTCTGCTCTGTTTGCATTGTCAACATCTTTTTTGGCAGCATTACAATCCTTGTTTTCATCGATTTCCTATTTCTAAACAAAAGGCATTGCTTAATCCACACCCCTTGAAGTATTTGCAGGAGCAGTGTCGTGTGTGCCTTTTGTATGTGTTTTTTTTTTTTTTTTTGACATTCCAGAACACACCTTGTGAACTGGAAACCAATGAAGCTTTCCGTAGGCTAGAAACAAGCATTAAAATTTACACCACCAAGTAAAGGGGGTGACAACCTTTTGATTTAAAAACAAGCACTATGTTGGACACTCAAAAGCCCCAAAGTAGGCAACAGCTTTCAGCTTTTCTTGGGTAGAACACTGTAAGTACCCTAATTATTTCATGTTTACATAGTAAAAGTGAAAATCAGTGTATCAGCTTGAAAAAATCAAGGATTTAGGAAGGCAATTTATAGTCATCTCTTTTAGAATCAAACAAGAGTCCTCAGTTCCTGCTCTTATCCATGCCAAATTTTGCTGAAAATTTTTGCTCTCAGAAGTGTGGAAGCTCTTTCCTTGTACAAATAAAAGTGTTTCAAGTAGATATTATTTCCAGGGTGAGATTCAAATCTCATTTCATTTTTTTTTTTTTTTTCTGAGAGAATGAGTTCACATTTCACACTGCTTACGTGGGTTAAACATTTCCACACATCATCAGTTAGTAAGTATCTGAGAAGTGGGAAAAAGGTTTTCAGTATGTGGGCTGGCACCATCCAAGGACAACAGAAGGAAACTCAATGGTATCAGGTTGTGAATTCTGACCTGCTCCCAAAATACATATTCAAGAAAAGATGTCTTTTCATGGCTGGTGGAGGTCTGTACAAATCTTGTAGTCTGCTCAAAGGTTTCCGGAGGGGCCTATTTAAATGAAGCAGTTGGGTCTCATTAGCAGCGTAGTACCACTGTGCGTAGCAAAATTCGTTCTGCATAGAAGGCCAGAGAAAACCTTACTGTATGGATTCCCCTCTGCCACTGTCTCAGTGCAGCTGACTGGAGCCTATCTTGTAAAACAAAGAGATTAATTACTGACCTTCAGCAATTAATTATAGTCCAGAAAAGGAATAGTTTATATATTGCCTGTAGTGAAAGACAAAATACTATTTTCAATAAGCATAGTCAAATACAGACAAGCCATTTCCATAGGAACCTGTTATGATACTGGACTGCATTTATTAATTAAATCTAATTGAAAGAACACCTAACCTCTGACCAAGAGAAACCAGGGACAATTTTCTATGTCTTGGTGATTGAATGTGTTTGTGCGAGGAAAGGGAAAGCGGGGGAGGTGAACTTACTTCACATTAGCATGGGTAAATAAAATGTTCCTGGTTTATATACATCATTTTATTTTATAATCAGGACTAAAATTAGCTATTGAAAGCTTGCAGCCAAGTCTATACTTTGTCTTGCTTGAAAACTGTGTGGGAATAGGTCTGTTATTTTGGTTTTGCATTTACATTTTTTTTGCAAGAGTTTCACAGGTCCTCCCTGGATACTAAAACAGGTAGCTGTGCAATACTCAACAAGACAGACCATGATGATGAGATTTACAGGTCTTGCCAAGAAGTTCCTCAAAATGGAGAAAGTTGGAAGAAAAGATTTTTGTTTTACAGGGAGTAGCTGGTGGCTGAGATGAAGATGGCACCATAAAAGTGTAATCAGCATGGACACTGGTTGGATGGGGCTTTGAGCAACCTGGTCTAATGGGAGGTGTCCCTGCCCATGGCAGAGGGATTTGAACTAGATGATCTTTAAGGTCATTTACAAGTCTAACCATTCAATGATTCTTGTCCCTTAAGTATCTCAGGGTTGCTCTAGTTGTGGCATCATCATCTCTTTTCCCTTGCAACCTTCATGATGACTTTTCCAGTTTACTTTTTTTTTTTTTCTTTCTCTTTCTGTGCTTCTTTTAGATAGATTAAGGCATTTCCCCATCTGTGCTGACTCAGCAACACAGCAGACTTTCTGAAATGCTGAACTGGATTGAAATCATTATCAAACCCAAGATTTTTAGGACTGAGGAACTGCCTGCTGAATCATCACATTGAAAGCACTGATCCGTGGAACAATAGCTGGTTGGAAATTAGTGAGCCCGTAATAATGTCATGGACCACTCATTAGACTGCAGGGAGTATAAGAAAATAGGCCCAGAGGATTGTACAATAAACATTATTACAAGCAAACGCCAGCTGCCAGGAGGAAGAAACCAGCACCACCGTGGAAAATGGTAAAATTGGAAATGTCATTTTAAGAACTGCAAACCTGACAGGAGGACAAATCGTGCCAAAAAAGTAATAAAGCTTAGGCAATCCATTATTTATATGTGCTGGAAGGGAATATTCTTCATGTCCTTAAAGAAATATAAAAGCCTGCTTGTTTTCAGTATGTTATTTTCATACTAAACACGCCTCCAGGCCTCTGTGCAACCATACTTTTATGAAACAATTAATAAGGCTTGTTCTTCTTTCTTATTCTTATTTTTCTTCCTTGTTAAGTTTGCTGTAATAGTTACCGCCTAGGACAATCCAATGCTTACCTTCTTGCTTCCACCAAGGTAAGAGGAATTATTTCCCATAATTCCACCAGGCAATCTGTACCAATTAAGGCTTCTTCAGTTGCTCCAGTTAATCACAAAAATCATATTAACCTTTATAACCACTGGATTCAAGCTTTTAACAGATAAATGTCTCTTCCTCTCTGCTCATCCTGGACAAAATTTGCACTGAGTTAACCACTCAACACTTTACTTACCCAGAGACAATGATTTGTTTTGTGATGGCATGAGTTTTGCTGGGCATGGTCCCTCCTATCCCTTATCCTTCTCTGATAAAATTTGCTTGAGTTGCTGTAGGTTGGTAGTTTTAAAAGAAATCCTTTCAGGCTTTGCCTCATCTTTTCTTAACATTATCAGCTTCTGTAAAAACGCATTGGTATTAAACTTGTGGCCTGGATACGTGAGCTAATACTGAAAATGAGATTAATCCATTTAGATTGCTTATAATAATAACAATACTAATTAATACATCTTTTTTTTTTTTTTTGGTATTGTAATCACTAGGTCCAAAGGTTAGTGTTGCTATGGAGGGAATCTTGACCTTATTTCCCAAGTGACAATGAACTTCTCTTGAACATGGTAGGTGAATTCAATCATTGTACCTCAATCAACTGCAGCAACATGCTGATGAGTTCAGAGAATTGGTGATCTGTATTTGAATAACCCATCATCTGGCAGTCACTCACAGTAAGACAAATATCTAATCATCCCCATCATGTCTCAAACTGATAAAGAAAATGTGTGTAGGCTTATGAAAGAGTGACTTTCTAGTAAAATGTTCCTTAGCCTTTTCATTTCCAGTCTTGGCAATACCGGTTTTTATTCTCGTTATTTGTCTTCTGAATGAGCTGCAAATAAAAATTCATCAATCAGTCAGTCAAAGACAAAAAGTTTGAAGACATTAAAGCCTTTGAATACTGGTGTTGTTGAATACTAGTCTTGCAAGGATCTGTAGTTTTTTAAGTTACACAAACGTGTGAAAAACTCATCTTGTGGTCTTGCTTGTTTTTGTCTAAAGAAAATCCTGTGATCTCTTAGTTACAGTCAAAAAGGCAACAGAGATACACTGGGAGTCTTGAGGACCAGAAGCTAAGTAAAAAACATTAAAATATTCCTGTTCTAAAATCTCCTTAATCTTAATCCATCTTCAGGGTTTTGAAGACCTGGCTTCAGTGCTTAGATCTAGCAATAACATACAATTTTAATTTGAAGATTAGAATCAAATAAAGGGATCCTAACCCACTGTCCACAGACATTTTTCCTCTGTTGTGGTGGGCTTTCAAAAGCCCTAAATCTATACAATTCTGTATGTTTGCTCGGTTGTTCTCTAGGGGATTATAAAGGTTTTTAAAAGAAAATGTAAATTCAAAATAAAAAGCCAGATATGATAAAACTAGAGGGAAACGGAGAATTTCCTTGCTTCTCACCTTTACTTGCCACTCATTTATTTTTTTCTCTTTTCCTCCTTGTTCCTGTCCCTTTCTATCCCCCCATGTTTGTACTCGAAGTTTGTCACTATCTTGGTATATTCCTTTGCACTGCAACTAGTACTTCCTATATGCCAGGTTTCATATTCCTTAACGGTGAAGTGAAATGAATGACTGAAGAAATGAATAAATAAAAATCCTTTAAAGAGAGGAAGAAACTCAAGAACCTCATTCTCATTTAAATTAATAAATAAAACGACACGAAGGCCCCAAAAGTTTAAATACACTTTTTATTTGAAGTGTAAAAGATGAAGCACAGCGCACAGCTGCTAGGCTAGATTATTCTTCTGTCAAAAGGGACAAGAAGCAACACCTAGAGTTATTTGTGCAGAGAGTGCTTTCAATGCTTCTAATTGTGCTCACTGAAGAAAAAAAACCTGCTTGCAACCTTGTTCTTACCTGATTCTTACATGATCTGGGACATCAGTCAGATTGAAGTGATTCAATTTGGCACCGGCCTTTGCAGATGTGAAATGAAAAAAAGGCTAAGCGAGCATTATCGCTGCAACATTAAATAGCATAAACTTAATCTTCTTTGAGCTGACATTTTTGTGGGTCTGGCAAAAAAGAGAAGGAAGGAAATTTAGACATGAGTTATGGAATAATAGTCCTGAGACACGACAATATGGATTTCTGATTAGCAACAGAATCCTTCCAACCTAAATGCAGTCCTCTGGATGCCAGGTGGTGTAAAACAGGGGTGATTGAGCAGCAGGGATTATCTTCCATGTCCAAACAGAAGCATACAATGCCATTGTAGAGACTGTGGGGTAGCCACCTGGCCTCCACCTACAACACCAGATAGGTGGGCAAATATCTTGCATATCTTCTGTGGTATCTGCTAGCCCCATGCAGGTGTGTGGGCTTAGATTTACTATAGTGGGAGAATAGACACATGTAAACATCTACATTTAGTTGCCCAAATACAAAAGTCTTAATCTCAGACTGAACTCTGCCCTAAAAACTGTCTTACTTCGCCTAAACTTTTTTTTATGGCATAGTTTTATACCTAAATTTTTAATAGACTACAGTTCATAAAGACTAATTCCTCCTTAGTTGCCCCGGTTCATTTTTATTTGAATGAATATCAAGCAGTATGCTTCCATTATTCTCAATTAAACAATCTATGAAATCTGAACAGCTAAGGAGAGAGGAACAGTGATGTCAGGGTTAAGAAACACAAACAGTTTATTTTGCTAATATATAGCTTATTGTCGTAGTTTAAGGCACCAATCTATTCTGAAATTACCTTAAAGTTCACTTCCTTAGATGCTTGAGAACAGTAGTGAAATAAACTAATTAAAAAGCTGATATAACTGACAGGTCCTGTTAACTCAGCCCTCCCAAACCTATGCAAAAACAATTACAGTATGCAAATGCTGATGATCCACCTTAATGCTATTCCTTATTAAATGTCAGAGAATGAAAAATGAATTGGATTATCATGGTTTCCTTATTTGTATGATGATGGTGCTCTAAAGATGTATCAAAACATCACTTTTCTGAGCTAGCTTATGGACAAAGCAATTGACTCAATCACTGCAGGTAACATACAGTATGTTTCTCTGGTCAGCCATGGACAAGGAAATCAGTTAATTATTTATTTTATTATGTATTTCAGAAATTTTCTGAAATTTGCTTATCTTCTCCTGTTTTTATGAGAGAGAGGCATCAAAATTTCAAGCCTTTGGTAATTTTTCATTTTACTGTGATCTGAGATTTTCCTGTTTTGCAAAGGACAACATGTGTGAATATTATCATAACGTATCAATACAAATTGCTTTTCTAGGAAATTAGCATGTTAGCAGGGAGATAATGGGTAGCTACTGTCAGTAACCTGCAGTCATGAAGATGAAGACACAAATATTCTGTCGTGATTTTGTAACTAAAAAGAAGTACCAGGAAATATTGCACAAATATGGGTTGCTGGTGTCCACAGGAATGCTAAAAATCAAGTCCCAAAACCAAAAGCTGGCATAATTGACCAGACATCATACACATTTGTAGTATGTAAGCATAACAAACTCTAATAAAAAAAACAAAACAAAACCCAACTTGTCAATTTTGTTTACATTTTTGTTTACACAGCATGTTGTATAAGAGACTACAGTCATTTCATAGAATAATAGAATCATGCAATGGTTTAGGTTGGAAGGAATGTTAAAGATGGTCTAGTTCCAACCCCTCTGCCATGAGCAGGGACACCTTCCAGGTCAGGTTGCTCAAAGGCCCATCCAACCTGGTCTTGAATACCTCCAGGGATGGGGCATCTACAATTTCCCTGGGCAACCTATTCCAGTGTCTCACCGCCCTCATAGTGAAAAATTTCTTCCTGATATCTAATCTAAATCTACCCTTTTCCAGTTTGAAGCCATTACCCCTTGTCCTATCACTACATGCCCTTGTAAAAAGTCCCTCTCCAGCTTTCTTATAGGTCAGAGGCTCGAAAGCTGCTGTAAGGTCTCCCTGGACCTTTCAATCTCATATGAAGCAGTATTAACCTTCCATGAAGATATCAGTCGTACAATTAACTCCACAGCAATAGCTCTTCCTCCAAAAAGGGGGTAGCAACCAGGAAGAGAAGACTAAACTAGAAAGATTCAATGAAGCTTCTTGAGGTCACAAGTGCCTGCTAACCTTCAGCATTGGTCTAGGTGATGCCACCAGGGCTAGGAGCAACCACCTCTCCGAGTATGTACCCATCCCTACAATCACAATCACAGCATCCCATCCAGACAAGTGGTGTAGGTCACATGTGCCAGACATAGTGCATAGAAACATTCATCTCCAGATGCGTGGAAACTCTTGTCTCTACCTGCACAAGCAGTGATTAATGCTGTTGCTTAACTCAGTTACATTTTTCCCTAATTACCCTTACATATCTTTTAAACTTGTGGCAATAGTTCCATTCATCCCTTTGAAGCAAATTCTGTACATATAGGCCAGCACATTCTTTAAAAGGCCACCTGTGTCTATCTACAGTGTATGGATATGTCCAGATCACATATGGACCATTTGGGAAACACAAGATAAAGAAGCATGAACTGAAGGGAGGAAAGCAGTATATTTCCAAATATTTTCCTGTTCTTTCCTTCATTTACCATGAGAATAGGAGATGCAGTTTTGGGGCTGTTGATTTCTTTACTGAGTCTATTCATTTAATGAACCCCAACCAATTGTAAAGGATGCCATATGAGATGTTTCAAAATGAGAACTGAGTCAGGGCAATCAAGAAATTGTGGCATCAGTCAAGGAAACTGCTTATTTGAACATCTTTCTCAGGGATTCTTTATTCTGCTGGTTTATTTGTTTTAAACACATACAACATTACCAAATCCCAAGCTGAGCCCCTGGGAAAACAAACAAACAAACAAAAAATTAAAAAAACCAAACCCAGATAAATAAATAAAGTATATTTCCTTAGAGAAAGAATCAATAAAACCTCTGTTCTGCCAATCCTTAAATGCAATAGTCTAATGGGAAAAAAATGAAGAGAAAAAGGTAGGCTTGACACAAATAATAGGCTAGAAAGACAGGGAGACAGATCAGGTGTGCTGATCTGGGCAATATTATTACTGCATGAAACTCTGTGGATTTATTAGAGCACTAAAGGATGTCAGTAGTCTGTCAATGTGGAGAACAACTATACTTCACCATGTGGCATGTCTCAGAAAGAAATAACTTGTAACTGGTTGTGTGTACAACAAAAATAAGAGCAGGTAAGAATTAAGCTCTGTCCAAAAAGAACAGGGAGATAACACCTTCCAGTTTCCCTGTACTGATTTGATAATGAGCTTTTCCCTACTCGTATATGAAATAACTTTTACAGAAAGATTACGACTGCCTAAGCAAGATGCCAGAGTAAATTGAAAACTATATACAATAATTGGAGCCTTTAAAAAGGATACCTTTAGTGCTTCTCTTTGCCAGGAAGACCCATGAAACGGAGAGGGAAAGGGAACAAACAGAGGCAGTGAAGAACTTTGAAGATTTTTTGAATACTCTTTTTTGGAGCACATAATACAATCTGCTGCTTTGGGGTTGCATATTCCACCTTTGATATTATTTATTTATTATATTTTTAGCAGTCTGATATATATTAGTTATAAATCCTTATCGAAGTTCACATTTCTGTATCATGTGTGTCTCATTTGTGGTTGAACAATTCAGGAGAAGGCTCTGCCTACATGCAGGCTCCTCCACACAGACGAGGGACATACGCAAATCCTGTGGATTGTTCCCACATCCAAGGAGGTTTGTGTCCTCATGTACCTGCTCTCTGCTCCCTACCTTCCCCAAGCTTCAGTTAAGCACAGGCGAGGCCAGCTCCGGTCTTGCCCCACTCCTGCCTATAGGGTGAGATTTATCTCAGATAACTCTGGCTGCCAGATGGTAAACAGTCTGAGATACTCCTCTAGTCAGGGAGGAGGACATGAGTCATCTCCATCAGATGAGATGAAATATCTTCTTCAGGCTGATGTACTTTTCTTCTGGGAGGGGACATCTCAAATACCAACTTTTAGATGGTTGGAGTTAAGCAGCATGAAGCACAGATTCAGTTACTTGTCCAAAATCCAAAGACAGCTGATACCAGTGTGGTACCTTAAATACAGTCTCTTAATAAGTGATTTTGTTGTTGCATGGCCTTCACCTCCACTTCAGTACTCTAGCTCAAAACCAGAGCGATGGACTGCGATCCCAGGCACTTTTACATCTCTAAGCTCAGAAGATCCATTGTATTTGAAGAAGTGAAGGAAAAAATGCTCCCATGTTTGTTTTTTTTTTTTTGTTCTTGTTTTTAACATGAGAATGGCAAACTTGTATTTGTTTGTCATCTATCCTCAACTTCAGAAGGTTTGAAGGGATTTTGCTTCAGATAGAGAAAGTTGACTCTCTTTCAGACAGATACCATGTGGAAGCAATTTCAGTTCCAAAAATGACTGCTTTGGGAACCTCTGAGATTAATAAAATACGAATAGGCTGCTTTGAAATCTTGACTGTAGCATCATGTGCTATCACTTTTTCTGTGGAAAACACTGATTTTAGCTGGCTTATCTGATCTGTGGGCACTGGCTCTAGGCATTTCCTGTCTTTTAACCTTAAACGTCTAACAGTTATCTCTCTAATCATTGGAGAACCATTAATCCTTCTGCAAGATAGATGTCCAGGAGGAGTCAGTGCCTAGAATTGCCTGTCTATGCTATTTTGAAAAAAGGTAGAAGTGAACTAATGATTATTAGTGGGATCTTATGAAATTTTACAAACCAAAAATACACCATGAATAGCTTGTTTAAAGAAGAAGAGCAAAAAAATTCCTGCTAGTCAATGGGTATTAATAATAATAATTTTCTTTTAGGATAGTGTCTATTTAAAAAAAAAAATTAATAATTGAAAAACTAATGAGCAGATAAATAAATGTAGTATAAACATCATTTGTCCTGGGAGAGAAATTTCATTTTCCATGTTTTCTAGTCATAGGATTTGCATAATATTTACAGTATGTCATATCCAGCTGGTGAACATTGAACCCCTGACTGATTTCACACCTAAGGCAGGATAAAAATATTTTGCCACTGCCTTTGTCTATGTTTAATTGAGTGACTAAAACTAAAAGTTTTCCTATTTGAATAGACAGCCAAATTAAAGCAAAACAAAGCAATCCACTATTTGTCCATCTTATAGAGGTATTAAAAAAATAATCCATAAAACCAGCCAATTATCTGCAGGACACTTCTTGCTTATTAGGTTTTATCAATTTTCGTGGACATACTAAGTGTCCACAGAGACTCTTCAAGACTAAATTGTCTTTTTCTTTGGGGATTCAGGGTAAATAATTAAAGTCTGTAAGTATGTTTTCAATTAAAATTATTAACTTCCAGCCAAAATTCAGAGAAGGCAGATGGAATATTCGGACCAGACTAAACATTTAGTGGATGAGAGTTACAGCCTTGTAATTTAAGTTGCTAATTCAAAGCCCAATGAAGGTACTAAAAGCTCCCCAGTTGTCTTGTTAACATACATACAGGGTACAAAGTGTTTTTTAGCAGGTTGTCAGAATTGCAGACCAAGGTGAATCAACACACTGAGCTAAAGTGTTTTCTGGATTACTTTCATCTTTCTCAAACATCAGTAAGCGCGAGAACTTCAATCATTTGAACCGATGGTCTTTTCCTTTAAGGTATAGATGTCTTAACACGTTGTGGCCAATTGCCAGTTTCCAAGAAGTACAGTGCAGCATGAACAGCTTTGATTTAGTCACAGGATGTTTGTAGGTGAAGTCTATCAAAGTAAGGGACAGTGACTGTAGACAGCAATTGTCTGCAATGGGACAATTGTCCTGCTTTCCCAGTACATAAAGGAAAGAGCTAATTCTGAACCATGCTTTACTTGGTCTACTTTAGACACCTACTTCAGGGTAAGGGTAACCACAGTCCCCAACTCAATGGCTGGATCAGTATGGACTGCACAGAGAGGCTAAGACCACCCCAGAGTGAGGAAGTCCACGACCTTACACATGTCCATACTGGTCTGACAGAGGCTTTTGGAGAAACTTTCCACACATACTGCGTCCATCTCATAAGTTGGTGACCTACGGGCTGCCTGTATCCATGCAGCTGTCTGCCAGCATGTGCAGCACATAAATATGGACTTAAGCGCAACCTTCAAGGTCAACCTCAACACCCAGAAAGGAAGCAAAAAATAAATAAAACTGTAGCTAACTTCAGAGTGCATTGATGTTTAGTCCAGGGGAAAGCAGCGAAAAAAAAAAAAAGGTTACTGAAAAGTTGGCTTGGGGGTAAACTGTTTTCTGCTGAGGCAGGTTGCTACCATCACTGTGAAGAAGAAAGAGAGATGGTTGGCTTAGAACCAAGGTGAGATTAATCTGTGTCATCATTAGAGGCCTAAATACCAGATGTCTAAAATGGAGGCTGTCACCTTAGGGCCCTTAGTCAACCAAAGAAACAGGAATTAGGATTAGGTAATTGCCTCCAGTAGGCAATCTTTCTCCTGCCAGGATGGGTATCAGATTTTGTGGATCATGCTCCAGAGGGACCTAATGTTCACCTCTGATAACAAAGGAACACTAGTGAAATACCAAAGTGCAGGCAGGTGACTCCTTCCTTGAATTTACATTTCCCACTAGCACAGAAAGGATGTTACTTCAGTGGTGGCTCCCTCCCTTCCTCCCCAGACATCTCACTCTCCAACCAAACCGTGTGTACACCAGCAGAGCTTATTTTAACCAGGATGCAGTGGAAAGACAGTGTCACTTGTTGACAGTATATACCAAAAAAATACATAAGGCCAGTATCAGCCCTATATAGCAATTAAAATATGGCAGTTCCTATAATCAGCAGCTCAAGGAAATGACATGGGCTGCACCAGAGTCACTGACCTTTTACTTGCCTAGTAAATACTCATCCATAGAATCATAGAATCATTCAGGTTGGAAAAAACCCTTGGGATCATCGAGTCCAACCATCAACTCCACTCTACAAAGTTCTCCCCTACACCATATCCCCCAACACCCCATCTAAATGACTCTTAAACACACTCAGGGATGGTGACTCCACCACCTCCCTGGGCAGCCAGCATCTGACCACTCTTTCCGTGAAGAATTTTTTCCTAATGTCCAACCTAAACCTCCCCTGCTGCAGCTTGAAGCCATTCCCTCTTGTTCTAGCACTAATTACCTGTGAGAAGAAACCAGCACCAACCTCTCTACAATGTCCTTTCAAGTAGTTGTAGAGAGTGATGAGGTCTCCCCTCAGCCTCCTCTTCCTCAAACTAAACAGTCCCAGCTTCTTCAATCTCTCCTCATCAGATTTATTCTCCAGACCCTTCACCAGCTTTGTTGCCCTCCTCTGCACTCGCTCCAGCACCTTGATATCTCTCTCGTATTGAGGTGCCCAAAACTGGACACAAGACTCAAGGTGTGGCCTCACCAGTGCTGAGTACAGGGGGACAATCACCTCCCTACTTCTGCTGGTCACACTATTTCTAATACAAGCCAGGATGCCATTGGCTTTCTTGGCCACCCAGGGAGTCCTTGTCTCCTGGCTTTGTAGCCAGAGGAAGGTACTTTAACCATGTTAATTGGAGTGACACCTTCCTGAGGACTATGTGGTGGCCCTCTTACACCTGCAATGTGTTTCTATTCAAAACGTTAACTCTTTACCTGCTCTGAGAAACCATGGGGCAACAAAGCTACCTGCTGAAAATAAGTGTATGGACACATTTGTGTGCTCCCTTTTTTGCACAAAGAGAAGACAAGAGTCATGCTGCATTTATATTTGTTGTTTTGCATTTAATTTACTATAGTTCTATATTACTGGACAAGAGAAAAGCCTTAACTTTATATGACACATATGGAAATCAATTTCCAGAGTAAACCTAGTTTTTGCGGCTAAACTAACTTTAAAAAAAAATGAAGAAGGAGAAGAAAAAGAAGAGGAAAAAGAAGAAGAAAAAAATTTTAATTAGATTATCTTGCAGCTTTAGTTCTGTTAAATTCAGCCTTCTGAAAAAGGTATCTCAGTGCATGGTGTCTCAGTGACTAATTTTACATACAACAAATTCTGACTAACATGTTCTTGGTTGCCTAATGTGATGACAGAAACTTTTTTCCCCTAAATATCGATCTGACATGAATAACAAGTGGAATGTGGACTCCGTTCATCCGTGCATCACAGTACTGTATAAAACTTTCCTCTGACACATGTGTAATATTTTTCTTGTTTCTTTCCTCAGAAATGTGAGGGCAGCCTAGAAGGAATAAGACCAGTGTGCTCTTGGCACCCCTGCCTGATTAAGCTTCTGCTTGCTTTTTTGTTTTATTCTTCAATAAAGTCCATTTTTCTGATTTACCATCTCTACTGGAAAAGGCAAATATAATGTATATCAATTGTTTTCAGTTTCAAAAATTGTTGTCGTTACACTATGAAACTTTTGGGACTGCATTAGTTAATTTTAGTAATTATGATATCTCTAAATTGTCTTCTTTCCAACCAGAAAGAGAACACTCCAGAAGAGTCAATATTTTCTTCACCCTGATGATCATATTTCTTCTAATCCTATAATATCACTGTTATCCCATTTTTAATGGACTGGATATAATAGTAGTAAGTTTAGCCAGAGGTTGGCTCTTCATTCTGCTTGACTGATTTTATGTACCTGATTATATTTTGCTTCGAATCAGTCCAACACCATTGTAACTCACCCACCTAGAGAAGTAAGTCTTGATTTTTCTCTTTCACCAATAAAAAACCAAATTGGTTTAAAGGCTTCTGGGACATAATTCAAAACCCTGAGTTTTTATGTCCTGACATCTGTGCTGTTCTAGTGATTGATTAAATATCACAATCTAATTACGAATTTGCATACAGTATCGAAAATAGAGGGGCAAATTGAGATCATTTTAAACAAGGCTCACAGAGGATGGTAACTATCATTTTTATTTCCACTTGTAAAACGCTTTATGAATATTAGGCTTTTGTAGTATTGTTTATATTTGAGAATTGCCTGGATTTAAGGGTAAAATAATGAAACTGAAAAACAAGCACTGATACTATTTTTAAATCCCTAAAGGTCATTTCATGCCTCTGAGTCCTTGCTATCGTAGCAATAACGTTATCTGATAGAAAACATTCAGTGGTCTTATGAGAAGTGCCACCAGCCAAATCCAAACAAAGCCTGTTGCTACACATTTCAGGTTACAATTGCAACTGTAAATCCATGGTTGAGAAGGCTCCCCTTCCCTCTTGTTTGCAAAACAAGCTGGGGAAACAAGAGGGATTAAAAAATGCTTTTACATTTTTTCTTCTAAAATAAAAACTATACAAAAAATGTGACCTTTGCAAGTAAAAAAGAGAAAGTACTAAGTTTGATGCTTATTTTTATCTCTTTTCTTTATATATATATTTGCATATGTTTAGTTTTGTAATATGTATTATCTGTATATATCTGTTTACTAATAATTAGTTCTCAGTGTGTATCAGTTATTCATGTGATCACATACAAATATGAATAATTTGTTCTTCTACCATGTTTTTCAAAATTTACAATTATTCCCCTGAAATAAAGGGAGAATGTAATCCATAAATTAAATGCTAATTCATTGTTTATTTTGATATAATTTATTAGCATTATTAATTAAAATACTTATTAATAAATTATTTATCTGATGTTATTTAACTTCAGGAAATATGCCTGTGTCAGGTGGGTTTGGTTTTTTTATTTGATTTTGGTGTGAGACTGTTTTTTTCTGATGTTACAGAAGAAAAGAAAAACAGGATCATAGAATCATAGAATTGTCTAGGATGGAAGGGACCTTTCATATCATTGTGTCTAACCATTAACCTAACAGTCCCAAAAACACCACTAAACCATGTCCCTCAGCACTACGTCTTTTAAATACCTATAGGGATGGCAATTCCACCACTTCCCTGGGCAGCCTGTTC
>VXBH01005995.1:214774-255425 GCA_013400035.1 Rynchops niger | reverse complement strand
TGTAATATCCAATCTAAACCTCCCCTGGCATAATTTGGGGCAATTTCTTCTTGTCCTATCGCCTGTTACTTGGTAGAATACTAGCATTTTTTTTTTTTTTTTAATAATTTATTTTATTAATTATACACAGAAACCATGAAAATTTCAAGGGATTTGACCCACAGGAATGCAAACTGTTAAATTTTGTATCTGTACAGTTTTAGAACTGTCTCAGGGATGGAATCACCTGGATTCTGTCACTGGTTTTGCTTTTCACCTGTTGGGTCACCTTGAGGAAAAGACTTAATTCCCTTGATGCCCTTCATTTTCACACATTTTTTTCTCAGAACATCTAATTATTACAGAATTCATTCCTGGCGCTGAGAACCGTCTCTAATGTATGGTTATACAGCACTTAACTCAAGTGACTTCAGTCTGGAGTTTCAAGGTGTTTCTGCAGTACAGCCAATAAATAATAAAGGAACATACCCTCGCTACAGGGAAAATGCACATTAGCTCTGAGATGACTGCGTACAGAGGAAAAAAAGATAGTTGTTCCCAGGTTTCTAATTTGGGCGTTGATCAGGTTATATTTTTGGGCTGCTCTCATAAGCAGCTCAGAACAATCACGCAGGTTTCTGCCCTTCACCTTAGCTTAAAAATAAATACAAGCTGTGAACATCCCCTGAAGTTTTCTGTTGAAGAATGAGTAATAGAGTATCTGACTTCAGGCATGCTGTAAGTAGCTGATTAAAGCATCTGAATTGCAAAGTCATTCTTGACCTGCATTCCGTTCCTGTCCTGAAGTTCTCTGTGTGATAAGCACATGAAAGAGCATTACACACCAGTTTTCTTAACAAAACATCCACTGTCAGAAAATCAGCTGAGTAGTTCTTGCAAATAATCCCCCAAGCCCCTTCATTTCTAACAGGTGCAACAAGTTAGTCCCCATTGCAGTGGGACTCACCTTTGTAAGAAACTTTATTTTTCTTAATTTGGGTTCAATTTCAAGGAAATCCCACATTTCATGACAGGGGGGTTGGATCTAGATGATCTTTAAGGTCCCTTCCAACCCAAACCATTCTATGATTCTATGAATTTTATTTTTGAGAAAATATCACTAGGTACTTATTTTCTCAAAAACTAGACTAAACAATTTTTTACAGTTTCGTAGCTCCTGAAGAACCTGGCCAGAGCTGGTGAGCTTGGCCCTAAACAAGGCCTTCAACAAGCACAGCAAGGGCAAGCCTGCCCTCAGGACCTTTTAATGCAAGTGGATAAGGCTAAACAAGATGAGGTTGAAAGGAAAGGTGAAGCAAGGCCACCTGGATCCAGATTCAGCCACTTATATTTAAAGAAGTGATTTAGTTAAGTCTCTGTGTTTGAGCTAAGTACCCAAGAGGCCATTATTGCCAATCAAGATCAAGACCAAGGCCATACAGTCAATGGAGAGAATAAGTGACTGACCAAACGTCGATCTATGCTGTAGAATGAATTCAATGGTTCTTTGGATCTCGCTAATGTCATCAGTTAGATCTCCGCTGTCTGTGGTGGTAGATTACTGACTAGGCTCACCTGCAAGGACCCACATGCCACACTTGCATTTAAATATCTGAATCTGAATTCCTTCTATGTCTCCGTCTCAAAGCCGGCTGTAGACTATATGAGATGTCCTGACTAGAAAATACTGCACTTGATTAACCTGCTTTTATAAAGCATCTTCACTTTGTCTAACTTTTGCAACCTTTGAGTTAAACACCATTCCTCCACCTTTGCATTACTATGTCTATGCTTTGTAGAGAGATTAAATGGATAATTCAAGGAGTCTTTTCCACCATTCAACTTTAGACCTAGAGATGCATTTTGGTTCTGTCTTCTGGAATTTTCAGTCTCCAATTTCTTCCTGTTAACAGAATTCTTTATTTAATTTTATTTCCAGAATAATTTCCATGGCATCATAAGCAGAAAAAAAATGGAATAGCAGGAGGTGTCTATAGAAATATTTATATTAAGTAAATTATTACTAGTCAAAAAAATCATTAACGTTATGAACATTGCTGGACATAGAAGTGTTTTGAGTAGGCTTTGTATGCAGGGTGCCACCATAAAAATATATTTTTTTTTTCTGTCAATATTACAAGGAAGAAATAAATTCTAGCTGTGACGCATCCTTCTGTGCAATACTGCTTTGGATTTAATCCTATTGAACCTTCATGTATTTTGACAGGTCTGACACGGTTAAGCACAAGCATGGTTTGATGAGTTTCACACTAAAAAGAAATTTAATTAGAAGCTACTTATAAGGTAAGAATACTCTCGGATGATGGATTGAGGTAGTAAGGCTGCCGACAAGTTGACATGTAAAGATCTCACTTCTATTTTAAAAATAAATGTGTTAACTTCTAAATATCATTTCTTAATCATTTGAACTACACAGTCCTTTGTATGCTTAATAGGATGTAAAAATGACACCCAGAGAAAGCAGATGCCTCTCAGCACATTGTAATGACAGCATCAGCTGTTTATGGTCCACAAGTCTTCTACGGCCAAGTGGCAAAAGATTGTTTCTTTACAATTAATAAAAAAGCTCAATTAGATCTTAACTGAGCCAATTAGGATCTCCCTTTGGGGGACAGAGTTTCACATTTACACTGGAGACAAAGCAGAGATCCTATGCCTGGTTTTGTTCTCCCTCACTTGCTAATTTATATACAAGAAAATATTTTAGCAATGACATCTCTAGTGTTTTTATTCCATTATCATATTCTGGCTGTACACTTCTGGGCTTTAGTGATTCTCAAACCTGGCAATAACCACTTTTGCATGAAATGCAGAATAGTTGGTTTTGTCACAGAAATTCATTTTTTTAATCGGTAATATAACTCTGAGCATTTGGTTTGAATAACCTCCTTGGCCTCCAAACAAAATTCAGAAAAAAATGTTAGACCTTGTCTGTCTTGAGTCATCATTCAAGTGCAAGTTATCTCAAGTCAAGGATTTGTAACTCATTGTAGAAGCTCCCATGTTTCTCCCAACGCTCTTCTTACTTCCTTTCCCAATCTCTCCTAGGATTACAGTCTTGGGTAAATTAGATCAACAGAGAAGACAGCACTGAATAATTCATTGTCTACTACTGTCACATCTTCAACAGATGTAGGCTTTGCTGATCATTTACTTTTTAGTAGGGAAAAAAAAAATATTATTCCTTATGCTTATTTCCAAAACAGCTGGCAAGGTGGACTTGCTATCTTCTTTTTCCTTCATAGCATTTTACCAGCTGCAATCCTGTGAAAGATTCTGTCATCTTCCTGGACAGTGTCTGGTCTTCAAAGAAGCCTGGCGAAGAGATGTTCTTTTCTAGAGGATCTTGGATTAAAATGGTGGATGTATGAATTATATGAGAAAAGGCAAAAGTAGAGAAATAATTGAGCTAAGTCTACTGTTCTGACCTTAGGTTCTTCAGAAAAAATATATATCTTGGAAATTCGGACATTTGTGTTTCTGACTTTTCTCAAGCTGCACAGTCATGATAGGTTTGAAAGAGAACAGAAGCCATAAAAAGGTTTGAAATTATCTGGAAAATGGAAACAATAAGAATAAGGGGTAAAGCCGGGCAAGAGGGAAGAAGAGTTTTATTTAGGGGCAGGTGGAGAGCAGTTGTCTTCTTTTTCCTTTGTCTCTCAGTTTAGCAGTTATAAAACGCACTCTTCAAACTCAGCCTGTTGCTGAGGTTTCTTGTTCGTTGTAGGTGGGTTTCAATTGTTCTAATTTAGGCATCTGAAAGCGACATATGTAAATATAAGTAGTCACCAAAGGTGCTGTCTTAGAAATTGGTTAAAAGGCAAAAGGGGTTGAATCTCTATTAGATGACATGACCAGGAAAAGAAAACCCGTAGGTATCTTAAGTTTAGATACGTAGGGTTAGGTGAGATGAATTCCACCCTTGTTGTTCAGACACAGCTCTGCTCCTTGAGCTGTGCCTTCCCCTGGAGACTCTTATGCAGGAACAAGGTACAACAAGGATAACTTAGGTTTCAAAACTAGTCAAGAGTGGATACTTTCAACCCAATATAACTAAGAAATTGTAGTCAGGGGAAAAGCAGAGTGACTGTAAGGAAAAAAAAAAAAAAGAAAAAAATAGAAAGAAAACCGAGAAATCTTTTCATAGGATAACTTGTTAAATCTCCTTTGGGAAGCGTAAAATGTCATAGTGTATTATGTTTAAGTTCTATTATTTTAAACATCACCATAGGAAATTAATTGTATGGAACAGCCATTCAATGCCTAGACGTACAACCACCCATATATACAGACAGGAACAGAGCACTGCAAAATCTCTGCATGGAAATATGAATTTATTTAAAGGATTTGTTAATGTTAAGGCCAGAAAAGATCATCACAATCTTCGATTTTGATCCCGAGCAGACTACATTCACTCACTTATGGCTGAAGTGGAGTTTATATTTTTAAAGATAAATCTGAGTCTATTTGATATATGAGAAGCGGTACACGAATCCTCCATTATTACACTTTTCTTTCAATTTCTGCTTCTAAATTGACATGCTCTATTTTCTTTCAAACTTTGTGAAGTGCAAGCTTTGCAGTTTTGCCTTTGCTTGGCATAAAATCTAGCATCAGTCTGGTGCCGCTGTGAATTCTGTTCTTTATCAAAGTTCTCAGCTGCTATGGCTTAATACTTATGTACGTAAACCAGCATATGCCTGCAAAACATTAATTTAGTCTTGCTTTTTCTGATAAAAAAACAAGAAATACCTGAATTGTATATTAATGGATCAAAAGAGTTGGGATTTGAAATACTTCTATATCGAGTAACAGAGTTTTGTTTACTCTATTGCAAGAATTTGGCATTGGTGGTTTGATTGTTGAAATAGTTCAATTGTGAAGACAAGGGCTTCTGCATGATGCTTGGCCTAAGAACCAGAAATCTGGCCCTGCTACTGCTTGGTTTACTAGGATGGAAGTAGCCATAATATTCTAGAAGGGGTTCAAGCAAATAGCCCTGCTTTCTGGAATTTTGGGTAATTATGCAACCGGAGTCCAATTAAGCCACAAATTTCTGCCAGGGATCTTCTTATATGTGTATGTTGGTGAAGACTTCTCTATGTTCTGCTAAATCTAAATCAGATTCTTATTATTTGAGTTCCTGGTAAAAGGCTTAACAAATCAATGAGGCAAATAGAATAAACTTGCCCCAATTAGATAGTATGTAATTCAGCCTTGCAGGGGCTATCGCCTCTACAAACACCATCATTGGTATTACTTTTTTTACGTATACTGCAGCAGTAGTTAGAAAACTGAATTGACCTCCAGGTACCTGTCGTGCCTGTTCCCTGAAGAACTAACCATTCATAGAAATTAGAAACAAAATATTATATAGAAAGAAACTCTACTATTTCCAGTTTAAGGAGGAGAAATGAGGCCAATAGGGATTAAGTATTTGTCCAGTGGAGCCTGGAATAATAGTTTGTAAATTGGATTAATTATTGACAATTATTAAGCAATTTTAGTGCAATTTATTGCTTCCTCGTGTTGTTGTCAAGGCACAATTGCTATAGAGAAACAGACAAGAATCTGCAAAGTGGATTAATGATTAGTCCTGGGTCTCATATATGTTTAGATTTTATTGTTCTTTTATTGCCATATTCACGACAGCTGTTCTATGCAAGCATATGAAATGAACCATTGCCCTTTCTGCATTCCTGTGGGAAGCTACAATGGCACAGTTTGCATCCCCATAGATTCCCCCATAACTGCCCACCTCATTCCTACTGCCTGTTGTCTCCGAACTATGTGTAGTTAGCACGTGAGAGCTGGAGAGCAAGGATCAAATCTGTACCAAAGCCTTTCCAGCATACCTCCGTCTTCAATAGTCAGACCAGCTATCCCCAGGGTGCTCAGCCTCCTGCACTGGAAGATAAGGATGGAGAGCAGAACAACCCACACATAATCCAGGAGGAAGGAGTCAATGATCTGCTTCTGCACCTAGACACACATAAGTCTATGGGGCTGGAGGGGATTCACCCAAGAGTACTCAGGGAGCTGGCGTGAGAGCTCACCAAGCCTCTCTCCATCATTTATCAACAATCCTGGTCAACAGGGCAGGTACCAGATGACTGGAGGGTGGCTAATGTGACGCCCATCTACAAGAAGGGTCAGAGGGAGGATCCGGGGAACTACAGGCCTGTCAGCCTGACCTTGGTACCAGGAAAGATCATGGATAGGATCATCTTGAGTGAGCTCTCACGGCAAGTGCAGGGCAGCCAAGGGATCAGGGCCAGCCAGCATGGGTTTAGGAAAGGGAGGTCCTGCTTAACCAACCTGATCTCTTTCTATGACCATGTGACCCGCCTTCTGGATGTGGGGAAGGCTGTGGACGTTGTCTGTCTGGACTTTGGTAAGGCCTNAAGGCCAAGTGCCGCGTCCTGCATTTCGGTCACAACAACCCCAAGCAATGCTACAGGCTTGGGGAAGAGTGGCTGGAAAGCTGCCCGTCAGAAAAGGACCCGAGGGTGCTGGTGGACGGCCAGCTTAACATGAGCCAGCAGTGTGCCCAGGTGGCCAAGAAGGCCAACAGCATTCTGGCTTGTCTCAGGAATAGCGTGGCCAGCAGGAGTAGGGAAGTGATCATGCCTCTGTACTTGGTTGGACTCGATGATCTCAAAGGTCCTTTCCAACCATGAAGATTCTATGATTCTATGATTAGTGACATGGGCAGTTTGGGGTCACTATTGAAGCCTGAATACTAATTCTTAATTTTTGACGGAACTGTTTGAAACCAAGACTATTTACACTGTTCTAACATCAGTGTCTTTAATAGGGGAGATAACTCCTACTTTGGAGATGCCATCTGTCTATGCTGATAGTAAGCTGCACCTAGACATCCAATTTACATTAAAGAAGCTAATTCTAAATGGCTTTAGTTTGGGTACTTGAATCTTATCCAGTCTGCACAGGTTGGTAGTTTGTATTTCATCCTCTTTCATACTCTCAGCGCTTCATGATCTTTTAATTTTTCTGACACAATAATCTAGTCCTCCTGCAGGGTGGCAGCTGGGAATATTCATCCCAGCTATCTTTGTAGCCCCAAGCAGATGGCTAAACTGCCTGGTCTGTGCAAAAAAAGAATCTTCCTCAGAGATCAAATGAGAAGAGACACCTAATCTAACTCTGTCTCAGCTGCAGGAGTCACTGTCTCAGTTAACTAGTGAGACCCAGGAAAAAGCTGTGCTCAAACCTTGATATTTAGGAGTGCAAAAAGTGCTGAAATGAATATGAATTTTGTTGTATTAGAAAACTGTATAAATGTCTTTTAATTATTTAAGCCAATGTCACAAATTAACCACAGGACTCTCCTATTTGTTTTCTACATGAGAACATGAATAAAATTTTAAGCTTGTGCTGGTTTATTTTTCCTCTGGTATTATTTTCTTGTTTTATCCTCCCCACCCCCCCCAACCCCCCCCCATGGCACTGAGTTCTTTTGAATTTCATATTTAACAGCATTAAAATACTACTTGTCATACATATATCCTGTTATAATAATAGGATAAGCAGGGCTTATCAAAAGAACCCTGAGAAGTAGAGAAGATGATGCTTTGTTTCCAGTAACATATATAATAACCCTTCTGAAAAATTTCAGCTAAAGGTATATTAAGATTAACTGTGAAAAATAAAGTTTTTTAGAAAAGTCCAAACTTATGGGCACGTGTTTTTTTTTTTTTTTGTTTTCCTGGCAGTGAGCTATCCTCTCTTTAACGTAGCTGCAGTAAAACGCTCTTGAGTTGCAGCACATGAGCTCTGCCATCTCAGATAGCTGCTAGGTTACTGATTGCCCACTATCAGCGTGTGGACCTCTGCCCAAAAACTGAGAGAAAAACATTGTTTGCTTCCAAGACAAACACATTCCCACTTTAAGAAGACATACAAAAGGAGACATTTTTCAACTTTTGTAAGCTACTTCAGGTGAGGTCAGGAACTGACAGAGATAGTGAAAAAGAAATGCACCTGTGTTGGAAAAGGATGTTGACAGTGTGATGCTTGAAGGACTTAAGATCTAACAAGACAAAAGAGGATTGTCTGCAGCATACCACTGTGGAAAAGTGCAATTAAACGCCCTACACTGCGCACAGATAGTTGTTGGCTTCTCAGATCGGTTCAACATGGGGCTAAACCATCTTCTCTACCTTTGAACAACCAATAGGGACCTCTCACTAATTAAAGAGGCATTATAGACCCATCCAGAAGACATTTCACAGGAGCTCAGAGCTTTTTTTCTCCCTTCCAACCTAGGCAATTTTATGATTCTAAGAAAGGTGAAAACTAATTTTTTTGACATGAGCAAAGCAACTAATTTCCTCTTACTGTTATTCTCGGAGATGGATTAATTTTTTATTAATTTTTATTTTTATTGAATTAATTTAAAAAGAAAGAAATCACCATGAGGCAGAAACCTGGACTGCACCGTTTCATCCCACAATGGTTAGTTTTACAAAGCTATAAGCGATGAAATCTAGGCCTATATGACTGGAAGTATCAGGCAGTTGTAATCATGAACTCTGTGACCAGTACCACCTATGATAAAACAGTAATACAAATAACTAAAAAAGAAATATTTATTCTCTTCAGCTCCACTAAGAGTTAATCCGCAAAACTGTTAAATGTTTCAAAATACTGAACTAAAAATAGCGCAGTCCCTGTAAATTGTTCTAACTGCTAGAAAAGATAAGGCTGTAAGACAAGGGGCAGGTCTCTCACACATGCACAGACTCACACATGTACAGCTGTTTCTTTGAATTAAAAAAAAAAGAATTAAAAACAAACAGCACTGCTACAATGCTGTTTGCTTAGTTGGGCTTTGGGCTTATATTGCCAGTGACTGTTTGGATTAAGCCCTATGGGTTCCAAGTTGAACAAAAGCAATATCTACCATGATGTTAGTAAAAATATTTTTTTAAAAAGGCTTCCTTTTTGTCACTTCACTTTCAAAAATGTTTTCTAGGGTCCTAGGTAAAGAAGCNTCTACCTTTGAACAACCAATAGGCACCTCTCACTAATTAAAGAGGCATTATAGACCCATCCAGAAGACATTTCACAGGAGCTCAGAGCTTTTTTTCTCCCTTCCAACCTAGGCAATTTTATGATTCTAAGAAAGGTGAAAACTAATTTTTTTGACATGAGCAAAGCAACTAATTTCCTCTTACTGTTATTCTCGGAGATGGATTAATTTTTTATTAATTTTTATTTTTATTGAATTAATTTAAAAAGAAAGAAATCACCATGAGGCAGAAACCTGGACTGCACCGTTTCATCCCACAATGGTTAGTTTTACAAAGCTATAAGCGATGAAATCTAGGCCTATATGACTGGAAGTATCAGGCAGTTGTAATCATGAACTCTGTGACCAGTACCACCTATGATAAAACAGTAATACAAATAACTAAAAAAGAAATATTTATTCTCTTCAGCTCCACTAAGAGTTAATCCGCAAAACTGTTAAATGTTTCAAAATACTGAACTAAAAATAGCGCAGTCCCTGTAAATTGTTCTAACTGCTAGAAAAGATAAGGCTGTAAGACAAGGGGCAGGTCTCTCACACATGCACAGACTCACACATGTACAGCTGTTTCTTTGAATTAAAAAAAAAAGTATTAAAAACAAAAAGCACTGCTACAATGCTGTTTGCTTAGTTGGGCTTTGGGCTTATATTGCCAGTGACTGTTTGGATTAAGCCCTATGGGTTCCAAGTTGAACAAAAGCAATATCTACCATGATGTTAGTAAAAATATTTTTTTAAAAAGGCTTCCTTTTTGTCACTTCACTTTCAAAAATGTTTTCTAGGGTCCTAGGTAAAGAAGCCTGCCAGCAGGTACTAGGCTGTCTGTTTTCCAACACGTTATCACCTTTCCTTTGAGGAATAATAGAAGGGCTGCACAGACTGCTGGAGATCTTGTGTTTTGCATCTGGCATTTTCTTCTACTTTTTCAGTGGTTATTTTACTTGCAAGGAAGAAATATGCTATTTTACTCATGGAAAGCAAACAAGCAAGCAAACAAAAAGAAATGCAATTAAAAACCTAGAAAGACAAACAAAACAAACCCCAAAGGCATTAGTACAGTCATAAAGCAAAAAGAGTGAAGAATTTTAAAACAATAAAAGTTATACTCTCACAGCAAATGGCTCTGGCTGCAATAGAAAAGGATGAAATCATAAAGGTGAAATTCATCACATCCACCTTAAACTGTCCAGTCTTTAGAATCAGCCGTGAGAGGTAACCTGTGCGTTTCCAGCACCTGTCTCTGTTGCAATGATTCCCTTTTAGGAAATGCACCTAATTCCCCAGTGAGCACAGGGTTAGTTTAAGTACTTGAGCACACAATAAAAAAAACAATTGTTAGGGAACTAACTTTTGGCTTGAATAAAACGATATGAATGACATATATCTTTTACCTTTCTTTCAATAATTAAAATATGTGAACCCAAGAGCCCATCAGGTGTTACCAGACAGTTTGTACAATCTTGGATAAAAGACTTCCCTCACCCTGTTTTGACTGGTCTTTAAATGCTAACCCCAAGTGCTGGACAAAGTATTATGAATCTCGCTTTCTCCACCTGCATCTCTCTTACTACACAGCAGTTTAAAAGTTTCTCCCAAGGGAAAGAGAAGTCTTAGCAGAACTTTCATGGGGAGCTAATGTCAAGGCTTCTTCCAGCTTTTTCTCTAACAGCTTTAGTGCTGGCCAACGTTTATCAAGCAGCTTTTTCCTACCAGAAATCTGTCCTTAAGCATAAGTAGTAGCTCTCCTAGGATGTGGGTAGTGTGCTCCAGGCCCTGTCTCAGGTATTGCTCTGTGCCCTAAGGTGAAGTAACACAGAAATGGTGGCATCAATGGTGGCCTCCAAGATTTTTGCCCATCCTTCTCCTCAACAGACTCTTGGGAATGGTCATTCGTGCATGCTTGCTCCTCAACCTGGCCCATGTTTTCTTTGGAACCTGTGCTAGTTACGACAGGTCAAAGCTCTTTGGTGTTTTTTTTACTTGACACTGCACCTTGATCTGTCAGGAGAGATATAATTTATGTGTCAGCAGGGTTCTGGTAATGTTAAGGAATTCATTGGTATTTTAGACAAAGTTTTGCCCCATTTCTGTGGCCAGCCCGATGTCACAATTTGGAAGTATCTTTTCAGAGGTTTTGTGGTTGAAAATACTAAACCAGCAGTAATTATGTCTTAAATAAGTGGTGCTAGCACTTGAACGCTCATACGAATACAAGAACTACAATTACAATCCTTGTCTTTGAGACCAAACAACCGAAAATAAGGTCCAAAGATGATTGGTAGACTCAAAGATTGTAAGAACAATGGTCTCAGAAGTCTTTATAGCATTGGCAGTTCTGAGTATCGTGCTAAGTGTACATGGCAAGAATAAGAAATATCTAGGCTAAGATGGTAAATAAAAGAAGTCTATGAAAAAATCATCTGCTTTCTCAGTTCCTGTCAAAGGAGGTAGGTAGGCTTATGCCAGAGAACTCAAAAGAATTCCCAGAGATGTCTTTGAGATAGCACAAGTTGACTCTGAAGACAGGGAGCAGCTTAATAAACATGACTTCAAAATCCATAATGCAGACATAGTGAGGTCAGGCAAAAGGATCAGTCCTGTTGGTTTTAGTGTATGTGGGAAAGAAAGGGTTGGAAATGGTGGTCAGTGCCTTTAGAGTATATTATTCAGGGTGAAGGTCTCCCTCTTTAGCCTAAAGCTATCTTGTCTGTACTGATTGAGTGGAAACATGTTGAAAAATTTTGTTCAGTCTTCACCTGGACTGCTGCACATGCATAAAAGCATGTCAGTCAAAATAACTGATAGACCAACTCAAGTGCCAAGAGACAGCTTCTCCTGACGAGTAGCGTAGTGATGCTTGAGGTGAGGTCTCTTTAGCAGCACAAATGATTTTGTGTCTCTGTGCTGTGAGCATATTTATACAGCAGCAACAGTCTCTGTTGGGATGAGAATAATCATTCAACCTGCTCTGCCAGTCTCACAGGTGTCCACCACTCTGCAAAAAGGCTACTGCTTACTAAAATTGTGATTTTGCTTCATAGGAGATCAGTTAAGCTTTTGGCAGTGGTGGGAGACATCAAAATCAAAGATGTGGAAACCAGTTCTTTATGCTCAGACTCCTGGGATATATGTTCCTTAACATAAGACAAAATGAGTGATAAAATGCTCAGCAAGGGATTTTACCTATAGGGTAAGTTGCCTGGAGTTGAGTGTCTAGATGGTCATGTCTAGATGTTAAGTGACTGTTTAAGCACCCAGTACACCACCTGACACTAAAGATCCTGCTTTGGCTGCCCACACAAAGGTATCTAATGTCATTTGAAATGTCTTGTAGGTAGGTGTCCATCCTGGCCTTCAACTATGGCTTTCAAGGAAGTTTCAAGGTCTTTCAAAGGTCTAGCATGATATCTGCCAGCCCCCTGTGGTTACCTTTCACAGTCTGTCTCAATTGTTTCTAGGTGCCTTTGAGCCAAGTGCTTAAACCCTAAATCTTCATTGATTAATGGCAGTTTAGACAGTTCTCATGTGGATGCTACAAAAAGAGGTCATAATCTGTGATTTGGACTCCAGCTATCTCCTACGGTCAACCCACAAGTGTTGTGAAATGTACCAACAATTATGCGCTTTTTTAAAAAGAATTGGAAGAAGGGTTGGAGTCATTGCATGGGTATGAAAAATTGGTACAGAGCCCATGTACTTGGACTCAAATGCTTCTTGGAACATCAGATTTACTAGATCTGCCTGCAGGTACAGACCACAATCCCTCACTGTCTTGTGCACAAATATACTTGATACACTCAAATATACTCTGATGTACCCTAGACAGGATACTATCACTTCTAATTCACAACTTCTAACTGTCCCACCCAGCATTCCCTTACAACATCTCTTCTAGATCCCTCAGGTAATCCCTCTCTCCCAGATAATTTTTAAATGTGCTGTTTCTATCCTCCTGTGTAGCTATTCAAGCAGAGGAGTTTTCACTCAGAATTTGCATTTCCAGATGAAGTTCAATAACTTTTAGCTATTAATCTAAATATTTTGTGATTTATTTTTTTTAACTTTACACACAGTTGTGAGAGTTTGACATACCATGTTAAATAGAAGTCAAGATTGTGTTGCCACAAAAAATATGAAAATACAATTAATGGCTACAGAGGTAGGAGAGGCAACAGTGAGAAACCAGGCTTGAATGAAAAAAAAAAGGGAAAACAATACTGCTATGAGCAAAAAAAGATTGCAGAGTTGTTGGAAGAACATATTCCAATTATTTAACATTTGGATTAATTTTAACTTTGCCTGATTTCATGAACTGACTTTTTAATATTTTGGTAGTACAAGAGCAGACATTAGTGTTCTCACTTCCATTGGTTCTTTATTGATGGAGAAGAAACCACGAGTAGCTAGGACATGCCCTCGAAGGTCCCTCATCTAACCAATCTAACGTTAAATCTAAAGCAACACTCAAGTGAAAAAAATGAACTTCTTAGTTTGGGGTCCTTCCTTTTCTGATGGATCTGAAATATTTCTGTGGCACTTTCAAGCAGAAAACACATCTCTTGTTGCCAGTCTTGGCTTTCTGCTTGATGAGTCTTCACACAGCTTTTGGCATTCAATAAAGCTTTCCACATAGAACCTTAGAAAACTCCTAGAAAATACATTGGCCTTTACAGAATTCTAAATTGAATAACTTTCCCCTGCCAAACACTTAAATTTCCACAAATGTAATGAAAAAATGCCAGTTTAGCTCTACTTGTTACAAATTTCTCTTATAGCTTTTGCCATGTACTAGACACAGCAGTGTTCTTTCTTTTTCAATAAATTGTTGATAGACTCATCACATGTGAAATTCGAGAAAGACACTGAAATTTCTTGTCTAGTCCTTTGGACAACACAGGCAAGGAAATTCCACAAATTTCTCTTCTGTTTGGCCAGCTGATATGAGTGTAGATACAACATAATTTCTATAGTTTTAAAATTTCAGGTGAAGGCATAAGCCTCCAAGAGAAACAAAATCTATCTCTTAGTAATTAATTAAGGTGACTAAGCAGTCTTATTAAGTATTATTTCATCTTCTATTTTAATTCTACATGGATTTGTCTATCAGGATAAACTTACAAGTCAAATAATAACCAGACTAGCCAATAATCACTATAAACTCTTGAAGTTTTCAAGAGTTATCACATAAACTGTGGATAGTGGATGACAACACAGCATGTCAAGAGGTCTACAAAACATTGCAAAACAGATTTCCCATGGGGTAGTGAAAGTGTTCTGAGTTTAACATTTGTGAGGGGTGTTGCATGAATGTAAATATATATGTAGCCCAATAGAAGGAAGTCATATAAAAGCCAGGAGGTTAGTATAAATGATCTGTCTAGGTTGTCTATATATGGAAGAGGGTGAGGCATCTCTAGAAGGTGATGTTTGCCTGTTCTGAATGCCTGTGTTATGAGGAGTTAAATTTCTGTCTGAAAATGTTGGTAATGTTCTATTGATGACAGAGGGAATTTAGAAAAGCAGATCTGAATAAATGCTTAGCTTTTAGATACGGGAGTCAGGGGATTGGTCTTTGGGTCTGAGAACAATAACTCCTTATGGGTGTCTGAAAGGGTAATTTACAATATTTGGAGAATTCCAGGACTCAGTATCTCAGTCTGGCAAACTACCAAGTTCTATTTCTGTTCAATATAATTTATTTTTTTCTTTAATTCTCAAAGAGGAGCTACAGTCAGTCATGCAGATATTTCTTTTTTTTTCTAATACTTCTCTTATCTACAAATACCACATGCAGTGGTAAAGCACTTATTTTTGTTTGCCATGAGTAGAAAGAAGATCAGGTAAATGACTTCAGAACTGGATGTGTCAAACTGTTATTTGATAAGAAGCTTGCCTTGCAGAAAAAAAAAAAAAAATCCACATTTAACATTTTTAGCAATCCACGTGCTGTATCAAATGCCTTCCTCATCTTGGAAATAAAGTATTGCAAGTGAGATGATAAACTATCTGAAGTTGGGCTTGCTTGTCATTAGGATGGGATCACCATAGTGTCAGGGGTAATTTCTGTTGGCATATTGCTGGGCTCCGATCATCAAAATACCATATGCTCTGAGAGACAAAATTGATAAGTCATATTATTCACGTATGTACTCCTGAATGGCTTCTGTCAGAGCTTTCTGCCTGAAAAAGGATGGTAGACAGATAAACTCCAGTCATTTAGGGCATATTTGTTGTGTCTTCCCTTTTGTGTGCTGGAGGAGAGCTGTTTGCGCTGATGCCCATCAATTGTTATTTGCACACAAAAACCATACTGCTGGGACATGTACAAGTTCTTGTTTGCATCACAAGTTTAAGTGATGCCACAACAACTCTGAAAATACCACCTAGAAAATCTGAGGAACTGAGAAAGTTTGAAGTAGGATTTGAAGGCAGTTGGCTGCTTCTGTCCACTTCATTGTAAACCTCTTGCTCAGTTATTTACGTTTCCCTTAATATTTCAAAGAATGTTAAGACTCACTATATCAAATACCCTTCTGGTTCCAGATTTTGTTGGAATCATTATTTTCTGTTACTTCTCTTTGAAACACTGTATGATGGAATTACTTTAAAATATCAAAAATGACATTTCAGTAAAAACATTTCAAATGTTTTTCAGAAAAGAATACATTTTTTGTCCTGTGATGTAGCAATTTTGCTTTAAAATATAAATGCAGTGATTCTCCATGGCTGAAAACAAGTGGCTGAGGTATAAAATTAAAAAAAAAAAAAAAAAAGGAAGGAAGGAATCCATTTTTTCAACAAAATACAGACAATGCTCATCTCTGATTGTGAAGAGTTTATATCTGAATCTCTTTGTTTATTTCTGGTTTTAATGGTAATAATGGGCAGGGTGCTTGCCTGTCCTCATTTTAAAAATGTCCCATGATCTGAATGGGAGTGAGGGCACACGAGGTCACAGACACCTTTTTCTTAGAACAGAATTAGTTCATGCTGTACCAGTTATACCTGTGCTGGAGTTTCACATTGGTTTTTCAGCTCCACTGAAATTTGAAACACCTTGTGCGTGAATTCACTTGAATGTCAAGTGTTGCAGAGTAACCTGTGACCTTCCTCAGCTTTCTACATCTATTAAAGTAATTTTTAAAAGTATTTTTCCTCCCTGGCACTAAGACAGAAGTCACCAAACCAATGATGCGTACCATTCTGATCAATCTTAAAGCAACCCAGAACCAGAACATCTTCACAGTTCATAATGAATGGTGTATAAAATTATGAGAGATGGTACAAGTGCCTAGAAGATTATTTCCCTATACCTTTACACAATATTGCTTTTGTTCAGGTGAAATACACATAGCTGTCAAGGTGCTTAATTGGACAAATATTAGTCACTAAATCCCTATGATCTAGGAAAATAATATGTTAGGATAATAGGTGTTATTAAAAATCAAATAGTGCCAAGAATAGCAAGGAAAAAAAAAACCTGAATTCTTTGGAGCAGGTTACTCTGCCTTCTGTTCCCATTGCCGAGTTTCCCTTTTCCATTGTTTATTATCTACAGTATTCAATGACTACAACAGGAAGTTTTACAAACATAAACAAATCAAAACTTACCTGTTATTCAGAACAACACTCTATCAGGAATACATGTAGAGTCAGTTCTATTACATAGTGGGTTTTAGACGGGTGGCAGTACTAAACTAAATGATAATACAGCCCCCTCTGGCTTTTGTTCAGAAATTGTAAGAATTAAGTCAAGAAAATATTTGGAACAAAGCGGCTTTCTTTGAAAGAGGCGTACATCGGTGTTAATCTCCACCTGTTGGTAAGACTGGCTATGTTGGCTAGATGTCTATTGGCTGTAAAGGGATGATGAAATGATGACAAAAAGGTGATTTTCTCCAGTGCCTCATGTCCTGGGTTTTGTTTGGCTGTGTCATCATCAGGATATACATAGACACATCATCACTGGGACTGAGAAGAAGGAGTGTGTGTCTGTAGCCACCTATCCACCTATCCAGCTATGAACAGCACATGGGCAGTTGGGTGTGGGACCAGTATCTGTCCATGATAGATCACGGTGTGGAGAAAAGAGGCACATGAGAAGCCACTTACTAGTATGGGGCAAAAGCAAATGTGGCCTATTGGGCATGTCCAAGAGCATTTTGAAGACTTGAGATTGTTAAAGTGTCCAGGACTTCCTCTCAAAGCCTGTATTGCTTGGCAAGAGGTGCTCGCTGCCCAAAATGCACCTCTCCACACACACAAAACAAACTGATATTTTGGCATTTCAACTACGTGCAAGTTTCTGGTCTGGAAGATGTTTCAGTGCTAATGCCAAAAATAGAAAAAACACTTTTGAATATACAAAATTCTTCTAGGAAAAGGCAATCACGTACATTTTATGAAAATATTCAAATATATGCGGGAATTTTCTTGAATAGAAACAAATGAAGATTTGCTGACCCATACAGCATTCAGACACCTAGGTGTTATTCCTGTGAATGCATATCCACAAGCCAAACTTTATTAAGAGTCCAGTGAAAATCCTGGGGGTTTTCTTGTGGAATAGCATTGCCTGCAACATAGGCATATGCAGATTAGGGTCTAAAAATGAAAATGAAATAAATTAGTATTTAAGTAGAGGCATATAACATCAGAAGAATGCCAGATTTAAGCTTAAATAGAAATACATTTTTCAGATGCTTAAAGGTGAGGGTGACATCATGTCTGTTGATTTTGAGTGGGAGATGAATTTGTGGTTGGGCCAGAGAATTTTGAAATACTATCCGTGGTAGAAGAAATATAGTTAGATGTGTTGAAGTAACTAGGAAATCTCATCCACTAGCTTCTTTTATTTTCGATGATTTCTCATATGAAATACACATTAGGACAGAAAAGCATTAATTTGTTGTGTTTGTACAATATTGAAAAGATTCCTGTAACAATACATAGAAGTAGTCTAAAAAAATGGAAGCTAATACCTTTTAAAACTTTAACATAAATATGTATAGTGTCCAATAATATACACACTGTTTAGAAAGAGAATGTAATTAATATTTAATTAGTAGAACATACCATCAGTTATTAAACATTTCCACATCTGAGGCACTTAAGGGTCAGATTTCACTAGAGACTAAGAAATAGTAAATGTTTCTAAAAGTTGCTCTCTGCCCAAACTAATATCTTCAGAGCGAGTCATTCTAATATATTTAGTTCATAAAATATCAGCATGCAAACAGTTCCTGAAAATACATTTATATTACAGGGAAACAAAGTTTTGTCTTTAAACTCACAATGAACTGTAACACATGTCTTATAAAAACAGTTCAGTGGACCATTACACAATCTTTCACAGGAGAAGATGGAAGATTTCTTGTAGAATTTACTATTTCCCCATTAATTATGAGGATTTTTCTTTCACTAAATGAACCATTTCTACTCCAGGGAGCCAGATTCCCATATAATTTTGCATGGCACATCTGATCCAGTTGAGACAATCAGATAGCCAAGCACGGAAAAGACAAAATCTGTTTCTCAGCACTGCGTATGAGTTGCTGATGGCTAGCTACTCTCCTTCTTAGCGTATCCCAACACAATGCAGTATTTATTAGCTTATGCCTTATTACTGTCCTTATTTTTATATCCTTACAAAAAATAACTACCCTTCTGCGGCCAGTTTAGATTCAGCTTGGTGTTCCTCACCAGTTGGTATGCCTCATTATATTGCTCACTGCTGGTTTGGCAGCTGGAGGGAAGTGTGGAAGAAACATCTCACCTTCAAACTTTGCTAATATACCCTTCTATGGTCAAAGCAGTTTTCTCCTTTCCCTTCGTAGTCACTGGAGAGAAATGGGAGATGATGGTCTGATCATCCTATATTACAGATCCGCCTGATGAATAGACACACCATTCACTAGAAAACTATTTATAATGATTTGACCTCTATTGACTGTAAAGGGAGATCAGGGTGACTATTTCAATAAACATCCACACTGTAGATGTTATATGTAGTCAGGCGTATCTAAGTTTGTTTAGTTCACTGCTCTAGCTCCTAAATCTCTTCAAAATTTTTGCAGTATTTTTTTCCCAGCCCTTAATCTCTCTTGTCTCCAGAGGAGAGAAGGAACAGTCTTATTTTATGCTTTGCTGCGAAAAATACAAAATATAAATAAAGCCATGAAACTGCAGCTGGAGTTCATCCAAAATGAAACACTGAGCTTAAAACGGAATGTTAAAAAGATAACATTTAACCCTTTGTTTTTTTAAAAAAAGATGTGTTTCTAAACAAATATTTTCTTTAAAAGCAGAGAGAGTTGTTTTGCTCTCAAAATGTCAAAATAAAACATTTGACTTTTAACAACTGTTTCACATTTCCTTCACTTTTTTTGACAGTCAGGGAAATTGAGTCTCATCCCTCATTTTACTCTCTGGCAAAACAAAAATTCTTGCCCATTTCTAACTGTAACACAAATGAGATGTAAGAGAATGTCTGTAGCCCACCAACATGACAGAGACGATACTCAGTAACAAGAAAATCTTTCTTAGAATCTTTATCAGATCTTAAAAATCCTTTACATATTTTGAGCTAACAAACCAGTACCAGATAGAAATTCAGTCTGTATTGCTGTCTTGCTTTCTCCGTTGTCCAAATATCTCATCTCTTTGCTGGGAATGAGGAGATAGGTCAGCCTGCAAATTGGACATGCTGCTGGATGTGTCTAGAAGTGTTCATCCTTCTCTATATTGCCCAATAAGTATCCAAATTACGGAAAACAGCTGATGCTACAGAAGAAAAATTAGAGAATCAAAGCCACATTGACAGAAATGGCCTGCAGATGCAGATTCCTAGGTCTGGGAGAACAAAAGTTTAATGTACGTTAACTGAAACTCAGTGGGGTGATGAGGACAAGTTGGATGGTTAACAAGACTGATACTGGTAAGCATCCCATGCTGTACTTAATCAGAAGTTGCAGAGGCAAAAGCAGTCTTTTAAGAAAATGAGGTTTCAGTGCAACACCACTAGGAACACTGTGGTCCCAAACCATAAAGAAAACACACTGGAAGCATTCTAAAGACTTCTACAGTAGCGTCTATCTGTTTAATCATCTATTTAATTATTCAATATCTGTGTAGGGAAATTACCACTCTCTCTTCCTAGAAGCTGCATGAAGGCAAAAATAATGTGTTAGCTATAAAAGTCGTGTCATTTATTCATATACCATCAACTATGGTGACTATAATCAATGAGTAGGGAAGAACCGTACACAAAAAGTAATTACAAGCCAAGAGACATGAAATGCTACTGAACTGCAACAGTCCGTGCTTGTTGATTTGCTGCAGAACACAAGCTTTCTGAGCACATTTCTGGATAAAAGGATCAAGAAACTGGAAAACGTAACAAAACTCAAGACTTGGAAAGAATTAAAAGAAGGAAATGCAGCACACTGCATTTAGGAATCCTTCTCAGTATTCAATATTTTATATAGAAGATGGTGTGGACTAGATGTGCTTGGAAACACATTGATGATATAGGTGACAAGGACTGATGTCCTTTCTTTTTCATCCTTTATTCTCCCCACCTCCAAGGTTTACACAGGTAAATTAGGATCCCTATGACCCATCTATCAGCAGAGAATGAATGGTCAGGCATGTCCAGAGTTCCTTTTCTGGAGGTCTCCTTATCTGTTAGCAGGTCTGGTTCTCTGAGTGCTCCTTAACCTGCTTCAGTTACGAAGAGATGATTCAGAGAAGACCAGCATTTCACTCTGTTCATTCTTGCTCAGGTGGATTAGGGAATAGTCACATGCAGAACTCCACTGGCAGATTTGAGGAATCAGCAGGATCATGGTGGTGGCAAACACTGCTGTCAGGGTAGCTGTTTGCAAACTGCAAATCTGTTTACAACTAGAGAAACCGTGGTTCAGGTTGCCCTGCCCCTTGTTTTAAATATAAGACTAAATTATCTTAAAACAGAGATCATTTGAAGCATTTATAGGACTTAAGCAGCAGAATCAGACTGCCTAAACAAGACAGACCTGCAGCATTGTCACAGGAAAAAAAAAAAAAAAGAGGAAAAAGAGGAAAAAAAGTCAGTGGAAAAAATCAAAGATCTCATATACACTTAAGGGCCACTACTTCTGCACATGAACCAGTGCCCTTTAAAATTAGTGGAGAATCTGGCTACAGGTTTTCAATAGCCCTAGCAGAATGGCAAAGTGTTATTCCTCTGAGAATTCATTCTGATGTCCCATTCTCACTGTCTAGAGCCATGTGATAATAAGGTTCAGGACTAATAAATGTCCTTCACTAGTAAAATCATGCTTAAATACACCATTAAATGTTCTGCTACAGGAATGTGTCTCTTAAAAGTCCTCATTTCAATTGGTCTTAAGGTTATCAGAAGGTTAGTCATTTACTTTCCTAGACGCATGCTTAGCCATTGGTTACAGCCCCCGGGATTCCAAGAAGATCTGTAAGATTTTAAAAGTTACTTGAAAAAAATCCAAGCCAAAAGCCAAAAAAACCCACCACTTTTACAAGTTGATTTTAATTCCAATCTTCTTACAAATAGTTATTGCCTTTTTTTTTAACTGCTACACTGCCACGTGCTTTTTGCCTTATTCCCCTTATTCTTCATGCAAAGAATTACCATTGAAGTCAAGGATGTTTTGGTTTTGTTTTTTAACATTCCTTGCCTTACTGAAGCTCCCGTTTATTTAAAAAAGATTTCTCTACATAGGCAATGCCATCACTGCTGGTCAGAAAGGTATGAACTATGCCCTTATTCCTAAAGTCCAAGTGAATAATAACTATCCCATGCATGGCTGTGTGTTTAACAAACATAAGTAGAAAAGATTTGATGAATGGGAATACGATGAGTGATATCTCTACTGTTAAACCTGTGTTTAGTGATCTTTTTATGTAGTTTAAAACCACAGTGCAATTCATACTGTCTTGGAAGACAAATTATCTTCCATTCTATGCTTTTAAAGGAAGGCTGTATTATGCCTAGGTGGATGGATGGTCTAACTGAAAACAGCAACTATTCTTTTAATGCTACTTATGTTGAGAAAACATAAACTCTTGTCCCTTACTTAGACTAAACACTAGTCAAAATTTTCTTCAGAGTGGTTGAGTGCTTCAAATTTTCCATTTCTTTTCCTCATCTTTACATCTTGCAGTAGAAAAATTGTATTCAGGCTAAAAAAGTTCCCCAGGGGCTTGGCCTGGTTATTCTAGTAGTAAAGGAGCCACTGTGGAAACTTTAGGATGCTGAGTGCCCTACTTTTCTGTTTCATCCAGAGGATTCCCCCTTCAGCAGACTGATGTCTTTCCCACCAGAGTAAAGCCAACTCCACATGTTACATCAGCATCACTGTTCACCCAATTGCCATCTATACTCTCAAATAGCCAACCTGGGATAAGTTGAGCTTTGTTCACAGGCTGAATAGTCCATTAGGAGAAAAGCATAAATTTGAATGCTGAAGGTGTTTAAGTTACTGAGCAAATTTCAGTGAAGTGTACTAAACATGTTCATTAGCCACTGTGTGCTCCCACAATTCTTCCCTGGGTTTCCTACCCCTTCATGGCTCTGCAGTTTTTATAGCTGGTATAACCTGTCATCTTCATATTTCAGCTCCTGTCCTAGCTACAAATGGTTCTCCTGCATCATTTGTAGAATTTGTAGAATTTGAATTATACCTCTAATTAAATCTTTCTATGACAAAATGTTGTCCAGGAAAACATGTGGCCTGTCCATAGCAAACTCGCCAAAGATTGTTATAAAATAACTGGTGGCTCTGTGTTGTGATGTGAGTGAACACTAGCTGAGCGCAAAAGCTCAACATGACAAGTGCAAGGGAAGTTAAACCTATACAGAGGTACAGTATGTTACTTAAAAGCATATAGGTACAGAATGATGTAGTGGGTGAGGAATTGCAATTTTGGGAGAACTGATTTCTATCTTTGGTTGTTCTGACAGTCCACAGGATGAACTTGTGTAAACCATTTCACCCCTATGTTCTGTTGTAAACATCCTGATAGAATGAATACAAAAGGATACACTATTATTATCACTGTCCTTTCGCAAGTCTGTCGTTCCAGGCTAAGCATCTTTTTTAGGTAAGGAAGTAAATTGAATAAACCATGTTTTTCCCAACTTTCAGCCTTAAAAAACTATTTCGATTGCAAACAGTTAAAGAGAGGGAATACAAAAGTTATGGCTACAAGTGACAATCAACACAAAGACCATGATAAGAATTTAAAATAATCTCCACTTGTCTAGATTTACTCGAGCTGCATGTGCTCTTCAAGAGGGAGAAAGAGGATCTGTGTCACAGCAGATCAGTCACTGACCTTCTCCTTGCTACAAGCAGTTGCACTTAATGAAGTTTTAATGTTCTATTCATCTCTATTCAGCCAAGAAGATTACATGTTACTCTATACAGTTATATTATCTATGTAGCTATTTAAAAGCAACATGCTGCCTTTATACACCATCGTTCCCACACCTCTCACTTTTCTTCTGTTTCAGCACAAGGAGTATAAAGTGGGAAGAGAGAACTAAATCATCTCTTGGAGGAAAGATTCTGTGTGTAGGAGGCATTTCCTACCCACCTAAACTATACCTGAGCTCGTTACTGTAATATTAATTTCTCTTTCCTGAAGGTCTACTATGTTAAATAGAGTCCAAGATGAAAATCCTCTCATCCTGAAGCAGATGTCTGGAACAGGGCAGATGACTCACATTTTAAAATACTTATGTCTCTCGAATGACTAGGAAGATTGCATAAGGTTATTTCCTCAACTGTTGACATCTAAACCATAGACATCTAAATTTGGGTGAAATTAAGTCTACAGGGCATCCTTTGAAATACACAACTTCCTTTGCTTCCAAGGGCAGCCTACTGTAGAGGTGCCTGGTATATTACAAAGCCTGTTAGCTGCTGTAAATGAATGTGAAAGAGATTCTGCATGTGTATCCAGCACATGACGCACTATAGTACATCTTGTCCTTGCTAGTAATGAAAAATATTTGCCGATGTAAAGATGGAAGGAGTATAATTATATTCCGTGTCCTAGAAGAGGGAATAAGAAGCACTACATATGAACCAGGTTGTTGACAGTTGTTGGACTGCACGACTATGGACGATTAAACATAGGTGTTACTGGTAGCTGGATTGAGGATACCGAAAATTAATGTCACATTCTGAGCTATGAATATGAATACAATAAATTCAAGATTTAGTTACAGAGAAATGTGATAAACCTTGATGGTCCCTCTAGAAGATGGGAATTTGTATAACATTTATGGTAAAAATACTTTACACAGTTATAGTTTCTTTTTGTTGATTTCCTGAGAGCAAAGTAACAGAAAGAACTATTGAAAGGGAAACGCCTGTGACCTTTTAAACTAATTCGTAGAGGCTGTTCCATGCATAAAGAGACATATAAAAGAAATAGCAACAAAGAGCAAAGCGAGACATGATAGAAAAACAAAACAAAACAAAACAAAACAAAACAAAACATGGGCAGAATCCGTCATCAATTAATTGTAAATATATTTATTAAACTTCCTTTGAAGACACAAAATTTAGAGACATAAGGGTGAGATTCATCTGCCTAAATACACATCTGCAACATAGTCAACTCTTGTGGGACTGCTTCTTGGACATCCTTATTGTGGGCAGCGAGAAAAAGGAGCTTGAAGAGCAGAGTTCAGCTCGTAGAAAGGTAGTGGCCTATGTCCATTAGCTGAGTTACCCCTTAATGATAAGCCTGTAAGAGGAACTCAATGTGACGAGTACAGCTGTAAATGTCATCACTGAAGACAACTGAAGTCAATTATGATTAGTCCCAGCTTTTGCAATTTATCTGAAGCCAAATACCAAAAATATTTGAGAACTAGAAGAGCACTGAGGTGCATAAACGCTGCCTTTAACCCTAAGGAAACTGATCCCATTTCTTCAAATTTAAATATAAATCCATTTTAATAATTAAACACAGAAACTAAATCTCCTTCTGAAGTGAATACCTCTGCCCATATTTCACTCTGACGGCTGTCCTTGATCTGCTTAGATTATTTATGCTCTAGGTGAATAACAAAACAAGATGAGTAGCTCTACAGGGAGGCGTTGGTTTGGCTTTAATTCTATTAAACACCACATCTAATGATTATCTGTGTGAAAGCTCTGCGAGATGTGGGAGGAATGAACAAGCAAATTCCTGACTCCTAATCAATAAAGTGCAACTTCTGAAATCATGATGCAGCATCATGTAAAGTGTGTATTTGAGTCCTTTTTGCTGGGTTCTATTTCACCTTCTCTTTATCCAGCCTTCTGTATGTTAGACTGCTGCGGGCTTCCTACTAGGTAGGTAGGACTGAAATGACTTTGCTCTAACTGGGGAAGGTTTGAGTATTCTTCTGCACTTAAAAATGAAATAACTACTCTCTCTGCTGGTCTGGACTGATTATGGTACCCATGCAAGCTAGAAAGCAGTTTTGGAATATATCTCCCTTCTGCCCTTGACTGTCATGTTCACGATGAAGCATGCCTCCAGTCCATCCTAAGTTACTCGACATGGGAGTGGTATTAGTGGAAGCTGCAATGTGCCTCTGTGCCAGGTGTGAGAGGAGAAATTCAGCTTTCTGGACTGTTTTTCTTTCATTGAAAGTTGTTTCCCATGTTCTGTAGGAAAAAAAAAAAAAAAGTAAAGCAAGCAAAAAAAAAACATTTGGTAGAAGCAGCCCATGGGCCACCTGTTAGACAATTATAAGCAAGGTGACAATAGACTTTCTGCAGGTAACAAGACATTTTTTCAGCCTGGTGGTTGTGCAGCTGGACACTACCTGTTTTGTGCAGCAAACTGCACTATTTCCCTCTAGTGAATTAACAGTTAAGTGTAGAAGATGTTTTGGTGTGTGGCATGGAAAGGAAATACAGGAATTCTCCCAGACTTCCCATTCCCTCTAACAACATTTAAAACTTTCTGAGGAAAACCACTCTGATGTCATTTAAATTCCTAATAGAGGAACATTAGTCATTATCCTCTAGTTAAAATGCCATTTAAAAAATCACCAGAATCATAAAGTTGTGCTAATATATAATAGGCAATTAAAATTATATACATGATTGTGATTTTGTGCAAAAGGAACATGTCTAGCTAATAACAGGATTGAGCTTTATCTTACTGTGGCTCAGCTGCTAAAGAGCTAACATACACTTTGCTCTATAAAGTTTGCATAAGTCATAAGTGTTATTAGAGAAAACCAACACAATAAATAGGTACTCTGTTGAACTCTTGGAAAATGATGAAATTATCAAGCTAGTCTATAGAGATGTCCTTGTCAGCATTTCAAACAAATTAGCAGTAATTTAAAAAACAGAGTGCCGATGGAGTGTAATTAGTAGCTAACACACTACCTGTGAGAAGTGGAAATGACTGTGACAGAAAGCTGTGAGGAAAGCCCATGGATCTGAATATTTAAAATGACTCTTTTATACCAAAATTAAAACATGTAACTTACAGTCATTGGAGTATACAGAAAACAACCTGCTGAAATGCTCATTTTCTAAAGAATTTGGTCAGAAAATGATAGGTACAGTATGATGATCTGTGCTATCAGAGAACATTTTTATTTATTTATTTATTTTTAGGGTATGTTAGGGGGAAATATGTTGCATGGATATATACAGAGGACAGGAATGTGGACATCCACTGTGAAACATGAGGTAGAACATAGTCCAGAAGAACAGGCAAGTCCCCGTACTCCCAGATGTTTGAAAGCTTTTAAGAGACCTGTGTTTTCACCTTATAGAAAATACCTTCTTCCTTTGCCCACTCAGGTTTCTCAAATGATCTCCTGTGTAACTACTTATTGCCCACTTGGGTTTCTCAAGCAGTTTCCCTGAGGTTTCCAATCCATGATACCCACATAGGTAACACTCGGGGATGATGGAGACTATTCATATCACCTAACTTTACTCTCATTTCGCAAACTTGAGTTAGGAGAATAATCCTCCTTGGCACTCTCTACCCTGTTAGCAGTTCAGGTTCCAGAGATGATCTTCTTTTACCCTTGAGTACAGAAAACACCTACAAAATCATCCAGTGCTGCTCCCCAGCCAAAAGGATAGAACAAGCACCATTTATTTAAATCATTCCTATCTACAAATTGCTGTAAGACTATTTATTATGGCATGTGAATTTATTGTCACGCTAACGGCAAACACTGTAAACTATATAATATTTCTTTGTTATTCATATCTTCAAAATATTAACTGGAATACACACTTTAGTAGCTCTAGCAACACTGATAAATTTAAAATTAATGGTCCTTATTTGGTTAGTATGAAAAGGTCAAGGACTGGACACTATGAAGCACAAACAGGAAGAGCTAATTTGGAGGATTAACTCCAAATTGACGGTAAAATAGTTGCTGGAGTTGGTGGGGTTAACATCCCCAATTCTGATAGCATTCATCCCTAGACATAAGGGAGCCAGTAGGGACTAAAAAGGAAAAATGTTTCTCTTTTGAGTAGCAACCAGGAGGCGTGAAATTTCCAATTTCCGTGAAATGCACAATTTCTTCTTATTTTTCTCTCAACCTCTGAATGATTTTATTTTTCTTAAAATTGGCCTAATGACCTTAAAACTGTTCCAGAACTGAGCTAATAGTCTGTGGTAATTACTAATTAGTCTCTACACATGGACAAATATTGATAGAGAACATGCACGTAGGAACTTGCTATGACCCATATTATGCCTCCGCCCTAATTGTTATTACCAATACATGTGGTAGGCTTTTTATCAGAGAATTAAATACCTTAATATTGCCTCATGCTGAGCAAACAGTGATTGAAAGCCCAGGAAAACATGTCTGAATGGTTTCAGTTTGAACATTACATGGCTATTCTGAAGTCACTCCCATCAGTATCTAAACTGGCTTTGAATTGAAAGAGCTGAAAGGAAGAATGGGTGGGGAAGCCTACAGCAGTATAACTAGGAAAGACTTTAAGTATCTGTGTTTTTTCCTAGTTATAAACTAGGTCAGGAGCAACTTCCTATGAGCAGTATCTGTCCATGCATGGGAGAATTTCTGCGGGTGCTGAGGAGAAGCAGAAGTGGACTGAGTTTCAGGAGAGCTTCAGCTGATGCAACAGGACAAAGGCGTAAAGCCCTGAGACAGATAGGCTATGCCAGGTTCTGGCATAATTATAAACCAAGAGGAACAAGGGACTGCCAACTGGCAAACAAATGTAGGTTGGGAATGCAACCAATGTTTCACCTGGGCTCAGTCAAAGCAGAAACATTTTTTACCAAGGAGAAGCTATTAACCCTTCAGAGCCAGGATGTGTGAGGTTGTTCATAGAGTATTGAGTACAGTATGGGCAAGGAGGTCAGCCTTTTCTCCGGACACGTTGGGTGAGAGGCATGTATCACGGGTGATTTCATGGAATGTTTTGGTAGTGTATGTAGGTGCTGTGAGAATCTGGAGATCCTCTTTTCTGCAATGTGAGAGAATAGTTGAGAATGTACTCAGCTGCTATCTGGGGAAGGCATCATTAATGCAACTGAGGCTTTTTAATATTTTGGTGTTTGTTTGTTTGTTTGTTTGTTTTTTGTTGTTGTGTGGTTTTTTTTTTTTTTTTTTTTTTTTTTTTTTTTTTTTTTTTATTTTTTTTTTTTTGTTTTTTTTTTTTTTTTTTTTTTTTTTTTTTTTTTAATTGTAGAGCTTATTCTGCACTATGGGTCTCCTCTCTATGTTTTATTGAGTCTGATTATCCCTCTTAGTGGCAGTCTAAGCAGAGCTGGGCAATGACTCAAGATGTTCCCCACTACCTTCATAGCACACGTGCTTCATATTACTACAAATGCATCCAAGGAAAAGAAGCAGCTTGTAACTCTCTGACACATCAGACTTTTTCTTCTGCTCCCAAACACACACGTACTGGATCATGTGATGGGTGTAGAAATTTGACATGCGAGATAGTGTGACAGATAACATATGCTCACAGCCTCAGGAACTGCTGGAACATTTCTTTGAGTTGCTGTTATCTCATATGCTTGACTATTTCAATCACCGTGCGTATGTAGCACAATCTTTTTGCAGATTACCAAATCAAAAAGATCGCGGAAATCATCTAGTCTAATTCTCTACATAGTGTATACCATTGGTGTTTCCTAAATGAATTCCTGTTCTATTTTTACTTATTTATGAGGGGGAAACCCCCAAATTAATGAAGAAAAAAACTATTGTTTTGTATGCCTGAAGTTCCCCACATTCCAAAATTAATTGTTCCAGTTGGAATCTAGATCCACTTTGTGCAATAAAGGCAACTTCATTCAAAAAGGTGGACTTCAGAAAATAATCTTGGAACAAATTTCTATCCGGTTGCTGATTTAACCGTGACAAACTTGTTAGTTATAGGTTTTTTCTTTCCCTTACCTATTCTGATAAAATTACTGCTCATAAATGTACTTTTTTTGCATCATGAAAAGAGAAGGACTGTTGATTTGAGAACCTTTTCTTTTAAACAAGTATACTAAAGAAACAATAATTTTAAAAGGCTTTAGTTTTTACTCTGTGAGTTTTGAATATTATTATAAATGCTTGATCAAATTGCGTTATGTTGGTTATTATGCTGATTGTATCTTAATGGCAGGGTAAATCACCCCTGATTACATTGCTACATTGTGGGATACTTTTAACCGAGAACTGATCTGTAGCTTTCTGAAAGCACAAGGTATTCTCTTCTTGACCAATGGAAACACAATTGTAATTTTTTTATGATACAGATTGCGTGTATCCAGAGGAATAGGGTAGGTCTTTGCACAAGATTTGTAAACCTGTAACAGTTTAAAGATACAAATGACGAGGGATTTTCACATCCCACCCTTTGACTGGATTCACAATTCAGCAGGTGCTTTAAAGTGGGATTTGTATTTGTAAAAGTATATATATATAAAAAGATAAATAACCCTTAAAAATTCTCACTCAAGCTCTTACCATCCCACTTAAGTGTTTAAGTCCAAAAAAGTCAAGCTTTTTAGTGTTATTTTTTCACAGATGCTTAACATTTTCTACTTAGTGGGTTTACAAGTGTCCTGCCCTTGTGAGACCCAAGCAGATTTGTTTTTCTCAGTCCTATAACCAGTGCAGAGCTGCAGGATGGGCTTTCCTTCAAACATCTCTCTTGAGTGATTCATCTAGTATGTGTTCTCCAAGGAACTCAGCACAAAATATAGCAAAACAATCTTCCTCTTCCATTTAATAATTCAATTAAAAGAGCTCCGTTAAAGCACAGTTTCAATAAAAGTTGTGAGTCTGAGAAAAAAAGGAGTTATTTTGGCAAGGACACTGGTGTGTGATGTTGATTTGATTTTCATTAGCCACAGGATGAAGTTGGTTTAATTCCTCTGCTTGTGGATTTATGAACCCCCACCTTCCATATAAGTATTCCTAATTCTTGATAATCTAGGAAGGAAGGCAGCAGTCAAATCCTGATAGTGACATTGTTCCTTCCTGTGAAAAATCACGACAGATTAATTTGGTGAATAAGCAAGAGAGAGTGAAGACTATGCTCTAAGTCAATAATTTTCAGCTTGTTGTCTACTAGGAGATCCACCAGCTGTACTCCAGGGATCTGAAAAAGCCAACTAAGAAATCCAAGCTTCATTAAATTCCCCAGGCACCACTTTGTTCTTCTATGGGGGCATTTTTGTGAGCTGAAAAACATTGACAAGCTCTGCTCTAGCCTGAGGATAAGGAAACTGATCTGGTAGGTGAAACCTTAGTTCCAGCTCCTCTTTCATGACAGCTTTGCAGCCTTTCAAATTACTATTTCATGCTGAGCTTGTATGCAGCCCTTGAAGCAGGGAAAATGGGATCCTTTCTCTCTTACATGTAACTCATAAGCCCAAGGGTGAAGAATATGATTCCCATTCACACATGTCTTCAGTAAAAATTAGTGAGAGAAATCCCAGGCCCACAAAAGCCACCATATGGTGATTCCTATAAATATCTATATAGTCCCTACTAAGTGAGGAAGAAAGTGAAAGCACATTGACTGCAGCAAGTAGAAAACATTTGTGTTATGGAAACTCTACAGCCTGGAGCACTAGTTTGAGGCACAAATTGCAAAGGGGTAGAGGATTGCCATGGCAAAATAATATGGTCCTTCTGCTGGTTTGCTTACTGCAGAGTTGTAGAAAGTCAACTGGCTGTGGCTTCTTTTGTTCAAGGAAGGATTAGTGGTGGCTACTCCTAAGGGATTCTAAGCAAAGCCAGTCACGTCTACTCTTCCTATATCTAGCAAGTCTGATTTTCTGCCCTTCTATCTCAGCTCCTTGCCTTCTATAGGAGGAATAGCCAGGAATGAATGAAATCAGGGCTGACAAAATTCCCTGCAGAAAAGCCTTTTTGGGATTTAGCTGGAAGGTTTAACACCTGAGAGATATAGAGTGAGATCACAACACAGTGCAGGAGTGACAAATGATTTCTCTTTTACCATTTCCTGAGATGGTGGATAAAGGACTCCTACTTGGATAGTGGCTCAGATTTTTTGGGGGAGAAATCTGGGAAAGCATGGGCTTACACGATCAGAGACAGGAACACAGAGGAGGGCACCTAGCTCTTCAAAGTTCCTAAATCACTTCAAAAAAATTGTTCCTCTGGAGTCACCTTTATCTCCTTGGACAAGGGAGAAGTAGCATCCTGTTTCCCAGCCTCCATACAAAGCTAGAAGCACATAAAAGTTTGTGAGTTCAGTTGTGAATTCTCCCTTTTGCTGTCTGAACACATCTGCTATCTGTTGGTTGTGTGTTGCACAACTCATTCATTAAAAGCCAATAACTTTTCATCTATTTTGGTGGACTTAAAATGCAGCCCATTTTCATTATTTTAAATGAGTTATTGTGAACGCCTTGGGATCTCTGTGCCAGCACTGAAAATCTGTCTTAAGAGTGCACAAAGAAACTCTTAAGCAGTACCATAGCAGTGAAATAATGAGAAAAAAAGTCTTTGCTTTTGTTACTGTTGAAGAAGTTTATTTATTTAAGGTATTTTTAATAAAGATTTAAGTTTCATTATGAAATAGCAGCCTCTGAGCTAAACCAAATACATGTTTTCATCCAAAATAAAAGGTCACCTTCTGTTACTGGGAAATTTTATAAATATTGGTAGAAAGGATTTACTGAGTATTATTTGGACAGACATGAATATCATCTAGCAGAAGAAAAGCAGAGAAAATCAACCACAGAATGGCTTGGTAAGAGCTCCATTCGGGTTTAGTTTGCAAAGAAAGATACCATCAGCTTTCCTGTCTCTGGTTCAACACATTTGCCACATACCCAAAGACCTCCCAATTCAGCTCATGCAGAGGCAATTTTAAGTTCATTATATGATTCCTCTCATCCTAAAGGAGACATTTAAAACATGGCAGGTGAAGCACAACATAAAAATGTTGTTTTTTAAAACAAAAGACATTTTGTTCATTGCCTTCATCATAACAGCAAGGTAGGTGACAGACTAACTCAGAGGTGCATGCCCATACTCTGTGGACCTATGGAGGATTCATTTTCTTGAAATAGGCATCTTGTTCCATCTGAGATAGCCTAGTATATCCCTCTGGGCCCCCAACCTGCATTTCAAAAGCGTCCCGGTCTCCTGCAGGTCCTGTCCCCTACCTGTCAGCCCCATATAAATGTTGAATTTATCCATAGGGATTTTCAGTAACACTTAGGTAGCTATTATAGGAAACTGAATAACAGCTTTAGAGTGAATTCAGATTAATGCTATGACTAATCCATCTTATTTTGATAGGGTTTTCCTAACTTCTTAAAACTAGAGGCATAGGTCAAAATGGTTTGCACCTCCTGAGTGACCCTGTGTGTGTTGATGGACATCCATTTTTTGAGGCTTTTGGTTCAACCATCCCACTTAAATTTCCACAGTGAAGTCTCTTGCCTTCACTACAAGCTGGTTACCACCATGATGCTCACCATGCCTTTATCCCACCCTTGAAGGAACCAGGTTTCTGTGCGCTCCTCCATCATTGTTGGGCTAAAAGATCTCTTGATTGAAGCATCAGTACATGGGAGGAGAAGTGTGCTTTGCACCCAGATAGTAGGATTCTCAAGAACAAAGATGCTCTGTGATAACACTGTCTAACTAAAGAGGCCTTAACCTTGGTGTAGGAGTAATTCATGTTTTCTCAAGATCCCTTCAGTCTGCAAGTGGTATTGAGTGGTGTCCTTTCAAATGAGATATGAAAGAACTTGCCAGCCTTTTATTTATTTATTTATTTATTTATTTATTTATTTATTTATATTCTGTGAAGGGGGAAGATCTCCAAGGGTAAAGTGCTCCCTACTACTTATGCTATGAAATTCAGTTTCAGTGTCTCACTGTTCAGCTATTTCTATCTGTGTCAGGAAGCATTAATGTTTTTCAAGCTTCTGAAGATGGGAGAGAATGATCTCAGACCATGCAATCCTCTCCCACCTCTCACCAAATTCTTGCTGATGTAACATCTACAGTAAGTTCTGGGGTTTGGGATGAGGGTTTTGAGCTGGTGGCTTTTGTTTTGTGGTTGTTGTTGGGTTTTTTGTTTGTTTGTTTGTTTTTCCAGAATATACATCTTGTTTAGAATTGACACTTATCAGAACAAGACTGACATTCTAATTTTTAGATTAATGCTTAACGGTCTACTGATTTTGAACGTTCCTTTAATAAGCTAGTTTTCCTCTAGCTTTCCCAAGCAGCTCTTGGCAAAGAGTAGTATTAAGAGCAGTAGGAATTCAGTGGAGATGCACTTAACTCCCTGCTGAAAAGCAGAATGTGAATCTGCATTCTCCTGCTAGTGGCTGAAATCAATTTGCCATTTGCAGAGATGAGCCCTTCAGAAAGAGGGTTTTGACATTTTGAACTGCTGCAGAAATGAGAAGTGGTGCTTGAGACCATGTTAATGCCTCCCACAAAAGCATCCACCTCTTGGCTCATTCATTGTACAAGGCAGGCACCCTTCAGCAGGCACCTTGGGTATATTCTACCCCTTGCATGAGATCTTTTGGAAATCTCTATGAACAGGTCTTTTTGATGCCTCTGCAGAAGTCTGAGCCTTGAAGCATGTAGTTTATCGCTATTCTTAAATCTATTCTTTATTATTAATATTTTATTACTGAACACACACTATGACAACCCTGAATGTTTCTGAAAGACCTGTATACTGCTAGCTCATTTTTGCTGAACTTCCATTTCCCAGTTTCCTGGGGTGATGAGAGCTGCTGTCTGCTTCATTATGGTATAGCAAAATATTCCTGCCTTTCAGAATCTTGCTGCAAGGTAAGGGACTGATGATTAGGCTGTCTAATCATACAAAAAATGCAAGTGGGAGCCAAGTTTGCATTATTGGTTTATGGCAAAGGCTACTTCAGTCAACCGAATGATGAGTGGATCCTTGCTTATTTAAAGTGGGGCAGTGGGCAAAGGTGGTTAGGTATAACACGAGCTGCCTCACTCTATTAGAGTACTGCTGACTACTGAAAATGGTGTGCCTTGTCTTGAATAAACAGTGCTGAGGAGGACTTTTGACCTTTTGGTCTGTTATTATGTCTTTCACACAACATTATTTTAGGCCTTACCTATGTCTGTTCATTTTTTTCTTCTTGACAGGTGGTCTGATACAGCCCTTAATTCTTAACAGCAAAGGAACAATGTACATTTCCACATCTTTGCTCTTTTTTTAAAAAAAAATATTTTACAATACCTCAGAGTGCCAGCTGTATTATTGTAAAATTGGTTTTATTGGTACCCCTGAAATCCCATTAATTTAATTCAATTGAAGGAGAATATACATGACATTTTATCGTGATGATAAAGAACCTCTCCCAGATTAAGTAGTCTGCTTCACTGCTATGCTCCTTCTGAAATTTCCTTCATTTCTGACTCTGATGCAGCTTAACAAGATGTTTCTATGTGCCATTTAATTCTTACAAGATCCTCTCCTTCCCATTTTGACATTTAATGTTAATGAATTTTCCGGTCAGATTTGAATAACATTTTTTTTCAAATCGTAGGATTAGGATTTTAAAAGCTTAAATACCAGCTAGAATTCATTGTGCATTTTCTTCCACATATACCAGTAACTGAGCAGAAAATTTTGTCTCCATTTATAGAGCCCACATCATCACGTTGACCAGGTTGGCAGCTGAGAACTGCTAATCTATTTCTGGGATGGATATATCCTGACTACAAGGGAAAAGACTGGTCAAGACAGTGCATGAAGACACTAATGCATCCCTTGTAGCATCTTTCAGTCTGTTTCTATCAGCATTTAACAGACTTTTGGGAAGTAGGTGTCGGGAGGAATTCTAGTATGATGGTAGCTGTGCCTCTGAAACTTCATGGCTGACCACCTCACATTCACTGTAATCAGGCTCAGTGATTTGGTTCAGAACAGTGGTCTGCATCCAGGTGTAGGTAGCAGCACCTCTTCTGCTCTGTCCTTACCACTGTGTGACAATGCTGGAGACAACCTCACAGTGATCCTTGCCTCTGATTTTTCCTGGGTGCATTTCTACAACACAGTTCCTCCTTTGACTGCTTTGTGGCTTGGTTAGCTAAAGGTTTTAAACCACGCAGAATGTGCTACAATCTTTGTGGATTCTGTTAAAATGAGAATGCATCTACTATTGATTGCATCTAGCAGGATGGGCACTCAAGTATCACAACAGGTAAAGCTCTTATCTAGTACTAGAACACCTTGTACCATCTATTAGTGCAGTTAAAACACTTGCCATAGTTGGCTCATTCCCTTGAACTATAAGAGGAAAGTAGCCGAATCAATACATTTGACATATTTTCCATTACCACAGTAAGGTCAAAGCAATTGTCCATCCTCATGAATTCCTGTGCTGCCAGACTGATGCAGCAGCAAAATATGTTGAATAGACATGGTAGGGCTTCAGCTCAGCAAAAGGATGTCACCAAGAGGACAAGAGCTAGTGACTAAAAATGAGCTAAAGAAAACAGTGAGTAAAATCCCAGCTTTGGGTGATGTGCCACAGAAATTCCATTCTCAATTTATTTGTGATTTGTGTTTTGCTTGAGTGTCTGCGTCGTACTTGAATAGTTCTGAGCCCCTCACACACTCTGAAGTCAATATTTTTTGGCTTCAGAAACCTTAAATACCCAACAAGTCTTTTCCTTTTTCATGGTGCAAGGCAGAAAACCAGTAATATTTATGCTATGGAGCATAATCTCTACCAATTTACTTGAACTCTTGTTCTGAGTATCTCTCAGTGCATTTTCTGTTGTTGCTTGGGTTTTTTTTCTTTCACTTTTTTTTTAAATTTCCATTTTAGTACATAGGCAGAAGGGAAAAAAAAAATCTAATAGTTTAGGGATATATTCCAATTCAAATCACTGCTTTAAAGTGGGTTTTTTTTGGTTTTTTGTTTTTTGTTTTTTTTTTCATCATAGTGAACTACAGTTCTTTTGGATGAAGGGCTGTTGTGCCCATGATCAACACTTAGAAAAGCCTTGTCTCCTTGATGGATTCACCATGAGACATGTTCATTGTTTTTCAAGTAAGCTTCCAGTTCTACTTTTTTACTAATGGCTTCCCAGTGATGTGCCTTGACAGTTTTGATTCTTTAACAGACTTGGAGAGAAGTATTTCATGAAGCAAAGGTAGCTTTAGGTACCTCAGCCTATGACAATGGGATCAAATCTTCTCTTTGAACATTTGAACACCCACAGCTCTGACTTTTTCTTTGTGTCTTTCTGAGTCTGACGGTCTCATAACAACTCGAGTGTCTTCTGGCAAGAAGTTCATTTCTTTTTCCTTCTGTCTGTTTTCCAGAAAGAAAAAAAAAAAAAAAATTAACTGAAACCAATATTGTCATAAAGAAGATATTACAATAAGCAAGCCAATATGAAGTTCATATTATTGCATACAAAGTTATTTCTTCCAAATGACTCACACTAGGTTAATGTCAGGTTCTATAAAGGAGGAAGATGCATTGAATGCCCAATATTCCCTCAAAGTATTGTCACCCAATTGCCTTCTTTCAGGACTGTCTGCATGTAAGGGACGGACTGTAAATTCCCTGACAAGGGACAGAAGGACCTCCAAGCCTTCAATGGAATGCCTCAAACACTCACAAGGAAATAAATACTGCAGGCCTGGCCTTCAAAGAACTGATAAGGCTAACACTTCTGGCGCCTGAAAGTGTGGGAGAACTGTCTTGTGAAGACAGGATCGTTCTGCCACTCGTGTGGTGAGCTTGGTAGTTCTCAGTTCTCAAGGCCATTGTGTCCGAGGAGTGACTTTTGCTTCATTATCCGCAAAATGCATATGAAAGCGCACAACCCTGCATATACTAATGATGATTATAGAGATAATGCTAAACATGTGTGACTATGGCACTCTTCTCTCCACCCAAATCATGCTACATGTCACCTGGGAGAAGGGAGAAACCTGAGACGAGGCTTTCCTCAGCAAGGGGGGTGGACCATGCTAATTCAGCAAATGTAAAAGGGGAAAATAAGTGCCCCTAGTGGGGAACAAAGAAGAAACAATAAAATAAGATAGCGCCTGGGAAGTTTCTTCCCAAGAAAGAGGATTGTGCCTGGGAAGATTTTTCCAAGAAAGAAGATTATGCCTGGGAAGATTCCCTGAAAAAGACGCTGGAACCAGGACCAGAATCTTGTGAGTCACAGGCACTGATCTTACTTTTGTGCTGTTTCTCCTATATTCTTCTGGGAGCACTGGAAAGGTATGAAGTACCGTTTATCCCCATAAGTTTCTACTTTCCATTGACCACTCCAGCAACTGTGCAGAAACGAACCCTTAAACATGATTTCCTCAAAGACAACAAGGATTCTGGAGTCCTTGAATGAAAGCACACATTTTTGTGTTTGGGCTGAGTTTCTCATGGTTTCCCACATCGGTGAGGCAGAAGAAACTGAGGATGCAGACATCTCAGTCAGCCCCAACGAGAGTGTTAGTAATAGAGAAGGGAAATGCAGCTCCCTTTTACCTTCTACGTAGTACGAAAAGTCCATCTATGATTGCCATGTGTTTTACCTTAGACTTACAGGTACACCAAACTTTACTCTGAATATTGTGATGATGCTGTTGGGGATGCCAAAATACAACAAGAGGAAGGATAAAAGCATAGTATAAGTTATTTAAATGGCTAATTCTTAGTCACAAAGAGAAGGGTCTCACTTCCCAGCAGACATGTTGGTTAATGTCACCAGGAGGAGCAATTTGTTGTGGTGGTGTTGTTTGTGATATTCCTGTCCAGCTCTTCTGCTGAGTATGAACTGTACAGATGTCCTGGGCTTGTATAGCAGGTCAAACCCATTCACGGTGCAGTTTTATTAGAACTTTTTTTAGGTGTGATATTGTAGCTCATCTTCAGCTTACTATAAGCGGGATATCTGTGGCTTTTTAGTGAAAGCCATACCATTTGCAAGGACATTCAGGCACACCTACACCCATCTCAGCACCATATTCTAACAGCTCTGGGTTAGGTCCTGTTTTCTTAAAATTGTCTGTACAATGATGATTGAACATAAATTACTGCTCTTGATAAGAGAGAGAAACAGCTTTCCCTGAAGGACTTCAGTGTAGACAGCTTGGACCACTTTTTTCACTTTTTTTCTTGCAGTTACCTTCTTGGCGTGATTTCAAAAAGAAATTGAGGCAAAATCAAGTGGAAACAACATAGTAAATAACTAATACTTTGCCTTTATATAGCTTTTTTTGTACAACAATTTCACAGGGTCCTTGTGAAAGTGCTATTTCAGGCATTTTGTACCTTATATAACAGCAGTTCTACTGCTGACTTTGAAATTGATTGCTTTTGACCTCCAAATAATCTGCTAACAGTATACACCGCAGATCCTCAACTGTTACTTCCAGTAAGATTTAGTGTTTACTTGTGATCCAGTGCAAAGGAAAAAGTAGATTCCTGCTTCCTCTAGGTGAGTATTCAGCTGGCTGATGCATCTTAATAGCAGAAAAACACTGGAATTATGGACTTCCCCCTCCTCCCCCATTATTTTCCTCCCACATCATCAATTATATTTGTGTGAAACGTCCTGTGCAACATGAAGGAAGAGAAACTGAATTCATGAGGTTGTAAATATACATGTCCTGCTTCTTCTTTAGGTGTTAGATTCATAAAGTAGGTGTCAAAATGAGGTGGTCAACTTACCTAGTCACCCCTGCCACCCCTTATTGTTGAAGGAGAGAATAAGGCACCTCCAGGGTTTAATTCTTATAACTCTAAAAGGCGCATCCAAGAGAGGTTGAGTAGGAGACCTTCCAGAGGTGACTAGTTCTCTCCTTTAGGATCATTAGCTCTGGTTGGGCTCCCCAGTTCAAGAAGGTCAGCAAACTGCTGGAGAGGGTGTAGCAAAGGGCTACCAAGATGACTAGGGGACTGGAACATCTCTCTTATGAAGAAAGGCTGAGGGACATCGGTCTTTTTAGTCTGGAAAAAAAGAAGACTGAGGGGGGATCTTATCAACACTCATAAATACTTAAAGGGTGGGTGTCAGGAGGATGGGGCCAGGCTCTTTTCAGTGGTGCTCAGCAACAGGACAAGAGGTAACAGGCATAAATTTGAACATAGGAAGTTCCACCTAAACATGAGGAGGAACTTCTTTACTTTGAGGGTGGCAGAGCCCTGACACAGGCGGCCAAGAGAGGTGGTGGAGTCTCTTTCTCTGGAGACATTCCAAACCCACCTGGACACGTTCCTGTGCAACCTGCTCTGGACGACCCTGCACTGACAGGGGGTTGGACTAGATGATCCCCAGAGGTCCCTTCCAACCCTGACCATTCTGTGATTCTGTGACAAAATTCAGTGAGATAAACTTGATCCTTTTTCACCTCAGATGCTCTACTAACTGCAATTAATGCCTCAGGAATATAAGAACTGCTACTGTAGCTGCAAACACTTCTGATTTCTGAGGTTACATTTGCTGTAGGTAGTGTGCTGTGTCTATTGCATCCATAAAATGAAACATTCTTAATCTTCATTCTATGGAAAATAGCTTTCCATCTGAAAAATAATTTAGACATAAAGACATTTCTCAGCCCAAATTTAATCCAAAGGGTGTAATTTTCCTGGTTCTCATTTGTGAAAACCAAAAAAAAAGCTTTCATATTAACCTAAATATTTTTCTTGGATAATTTCAGTGTTGTACTTTTTTTTTTTTTTTTTTTTTTTTTTTTTTTAAAGAAAAAAAAAGCTCCTTTTCATTCTAAATATAAAGCTGACCATAAGTAGTCCCGAAATCTTGAAAGTGCTTGCTTAAGGAGAGATTTGCTTTTACTGCTTCATTTTTTTACATTACGGGATTTTTTTACATGCCTCAGGAAAGAACATAGTGTTCATCTTAAACCAAGATAGCCTGTGCCTGATTAAATCAAGGTATTTAAATAGTAGTTCTTATTATACTGCAAAATATTGCATGCATTTATTATTTTTTTATTATTATTTTTACAAGCTGAGATAATCTACTCTACTTACTGATGATTCACTATAAATCATTCTGTTCTACATCTTAGTGTG
>VXBH01005995.1:201578-214766 GCA_013400035.1 Rynchops niger | reverse complement strand
ATTCTGTTCTACATCTTAGTGTGCCAAAAGAAAACATACCAGGTGATAACAGAATAACATCCATTTAACTAAAGGACATTTTTACTGATGTTCTTAATAAAAAACTATATTGTAAATATATTATTATTATTATTATAAAGGAAATCTGCCCTGAAAAAAAACAAACTTCATTTGACTCAAAAAGGTCATTTCAATAGATATTTCAAGACAATTTTTAGTACTTGCAAGCCCTCAAGGGACCATTGTAATCATATAATCTAAACACTGCCTGTGCCCAAGCTGAACCGTTTCACATAGTAACTCCTGGGGTGGGCAGAATTAGTCTTCTCTGTCATGTGAGAACAAGTATGGCTGAGAAATACAGCCCAAAAACCTTTGAGAGCTGGCATAGACTAATTAGGAAATCAATTATAAGTAACATGATTTATGGAGGCAAAACAGAAACATCTGTATGAGACACTGGAAAAGATTGGTCTGATCATTTTTACACGTGGACAGAAGGGTGCATACTGATGGATGTTTATTTATTTATTTATTTATTGTACTAATGCTAAACTAGCAAACTAAATAGCATGAAGTTTTAGGGTTAGGCATCAGGGTTAGGCTTGAACATGGCCATATGACAGCCAATGCTATTACTTTCTTATCCCTCTTCCTGGGTTGGCTCTGTCCCATAGAAACCAGCTTGTTTCACACTATACCCAGTAAGAATCCAAGGAGTAGAACAGTCCTGGAGCTGTTCCCAGCAGGCAAGGTGAGTGATGTGATCACACTCATTTGAGCAGATATGTTACTCATTTTTTAAGGCCAAAGAAATGTCTCTGGCCTGTTTTATTATTTACTTCTGTGGTTATAGTCTATGGACCCTTCTCTCACATCTAGTTGTGGGTGATTCGACATGTTGTTGCAAGGTCAGTGTCATGGCGTTCCTAATTAAATCTCACAAAATTTTAGTTGCGCTATTGCTACCCCTTCCTCTAAATGTATTAAATTCTGTTCAAGCTGTGGGGTGTTTGCCGTTTATAACTTTGCAGGAGTTCTGGATATTTGTTATGTCCCCAGGCTGTCCAAGAGACATGTGTTCTAGATGACTGGCCTTATCCTGATACATGGACTAAAGATGGGGATTTGTATGACAGTGAATGGTGGAATACATTATTTGCTGCAGGCATAAGAAACCATAAACAGAAGCAAAAAAACAAATATAATCTCCCACAGTGTCCTCAGCCATGGTCTGCTGCTTTTGCCAGCGTCATGAAGAGCATCTCATATAATCCGTAAAATAAGTGTGGCAGAATGAATTGGTTGGCAACAACAGTAGGAGCGGCTTTGCGTTTGCCATTTTGTGTTTCTCAGTGAAAGCCAGCTCTTCCTCAAAAGCTCTCCCCAGTAAAATGACTGCCAGAAGCTCTACTTAGAGACATGCTCCCTCTACATTATTACATCTTTTAAATACCTAAAAATATGTTTGCCATTCCTTCAGAAGTTTTCCCAAGAACAGCAACTGCTCTGATCACCCCCATAGCTACATCCAAGGCTGCAAGGTGCCAGTAAGGGGAAGAGAAGTCACATTTGCTTGCACACTTTAGAGTTCAGAAAAAACTCTTACTGCTGTGGAAGCCTTCCAAGAAACTCTACATTCAACTTGTCTGACCTGCTTACCATGAACTCTATCAGTCTCACTCATTTCTTTGGCATACATTATGTGTATGGACTTAGACTACAACACTGAAATTTTTTATTAATAGTTTTTTGGTTCCGTGCAGCCAGGATTCAAACTACCCCTTTCCCCCTTCCTTTGCTGCATGTAAAACTGCATTTTCTTTCCCTCTATGGGTAAAGAAGATAAAGTGATGGAAAACTGGGCAGTGTTTGTTGGGGCTAGCAAAAAGTCCTGCAGAGGTGACTCATAAACATGGAGAAATATATGGATATGATTGTTTTTCTTGTCTTCTAGTCATAGTTTGATGAAGAGAAGGTAGTCACTTAGGAACAATCATGGTTCATTACTCCAGTGGTGGATTTAAGGGTGTTGGCATTACCCTTTTCCCAGCACACTCATACCCTTGAGTTGTAGTTGTCTGCTCAATCCCTTTCCTCCCCTCTTCTCTTTTCCTTTCCAGCCCCATTTCACTCCATGTCTTAAGAAGCTTGTGGGCAAAGAGAGGGAGAAAGAAGAGAAATTGTGAGAATAGTCAGAGAAAGGCTTCAGGGAAAAGGGGTGCAGGTCATGTGCTTTGAATTCCAAAGAAAAGGTGAAAGAAGGAAGCTTGAATGAAACAAAATCCATCACAGTGGTGTCTGATCACCTCCACGGGTGGCTCATCGGATGGTAAGAAATGATACTCCCATGTTTTATTAGAAATAAAGTTCTCTGAAAGTGCTATAAATAGCATTAAAGCTTGAAACAGAAGTGAGAAGGGACAACCAACATCTACACCTGGGCTTAGTGAAGCTGTAGAGAGGGATGGAATATAGAAAATTTTGAGGTGAGGAAAAGCAACTGGGTTTGGCAAGTGTCCCTGTGAAATGGCAGATTAATGAAGGAGAGGTTGATGTTGGCAGAGTCTGTGTGACAGGACAAAACCAGTGGGGCTTAGAAAAGATTATATTCAACTGTGACAGTCATACTAAACCATGAAGGAGTTGAGCTTGTCTCTGTTAGATGAATTTTCAATCCTGATAAACTCATGTGCCTACTTCAAGCAGCTTTAAAACTAGCGTAACTAAAACCATAATGGATTGCAAATTGATGCAAGGTTATTCTAGTTAAACCACAGAATTCAGAGGCGAAACACTAACACATTAACAAAATGAGTCAGAAACAAAAGAAGTATTTTACATTTAAAAAGCCTCCCATAGATGGGCATATTGCAAATGCCATATCAGCTTCATAAAACTGTTGCCAGCAGGGTGTTTCTGTTGTTCAGGCGGGGAAGCTGGAGCACAGAGAAAGCAAGTAATTCTGTAAGAAACACTGGCAGAATTCAGAAAGCCTAGCCGAACTATTTGTTTTCACCACTACACCCATTTCTTCCTTATACTCAAGAGCAAACTGAGATTGTAAGATACTCCAGGTTTTATTTTTACTTTGTACATTGCAATGTGTATAAAATACCCTTTGTTGTTGTGGATGGGTTGAAAGGGACAAGAAGAAATTGTTAGCATGTTTAGAGATATGCTCTTCAGGACAGTTAAGTACCTGCTTTTTCTCTCTCAGAAGCATTATCTATTCAATGAGCTTAATTATATGGCAGCATATCAAATATGATTCTGATGCATTATGTTTCTGTGGCTCTCTTGAGAAGGTCAAGATATTAATAGGGAACAATGACAGTAAATGGAGAACATTTACTGTGTTTCTTCCCAGCTAGAAAGTTGTGCATAATTGCTTTCCTTAAATGGGAATGGAGTTTGAAAACTCTGCCAAAAGTCCAAGCTTAAAGGTAAATATTAGTGTCAGAATACAAAAAAAGGATAATACTTTTTAGTTTTATAGCACCTGTCATACAAGTCTTTCAAAACATCTAAATATCTCATAGGTATTGATCAAGGTTTCCTAAGACATTTTTTATAGCTAGAGTATGTCAATACAATTTTCCCATCATTACGTAAGTGCTGAAAAGCAGCTAGAATAGAAAGAAAGCTTTCTGCATTTTGTTTATAAATGATGAAAAAGAGAAATCAAAATAAAACAGTTTCATTAAATAGTTTTTGAAACAACAGGGTCTTTTGTGTTTATGTGTGTGTTTAAAGTGGTATTTGGTTAGAGATACCTGAAGAAAGAGTTCCTGGAATGAGAATGAACACTTTTTATGTGGTCTCTTTGAAATAAAATTGTTAGGGTTTGACTCATATTAATTGAAAGCCTGTTTTATAGACCCTTGCATTAGCAGAAGATTAAATGGTGCTGAAATCAGATATGCTGAAGCTCATTCATGTTCTTTCCCCATCCTGATTCCAGCTGTTACTCAAGCCCTGTGGCCAAAAGTTTTTTCCCTTTCCACTGTTTGTGCAAATTGTTCCTTAGCCAGTTTTATTCAAATTGATGCTATTAGCATTAACGTTTTCCATAAGATGTCTTTTCCAACCTGATTTCTTTTGACTGGGGAGGTCTGAACATGATGATACAAATAGTTACCCTGATGGGTGTGTAGGTTCTCTCCAGAGTAAACTACAAGTGGAATGTAAGTATGTTCGCAATTCAGTTAATCAAAACCAACCAGAAATTTAGAAGATGACCAAATGTCATTTGCATATCCTCATAATTATCTATACATGGATATTCTGTTGTATGAGCTCAAAAGCCCAAGGGATTTTTTGAAGTTTTCAGAAACAGAAGCCAGATTTAAGGAGAGCACTATAGAAGCCAAGAAAGCTTTAAAGCAGAAAGATTTCTTGCCACTGCAAATCTTAAACCAAAACAAAATGCAGGAAGGCAGAAAGAAATCTTTATTATCCAGGAATGTAATATAGATAGTGTCATTACTCCTAGAATTGGAAGGAGAGTTCCAATAAAGCTTTGAGAATTAAGGCCTTTTCTTGCTGTTTTTCAATTGAATTCTCGGAGAACAAGTTATCTTATGGGAATCATATGCAAATGAGACTTGAAAAGTTGTCCTTTTTTCTCCACAGCAACAGTTTCTGTAAGGCTTTAAAAGTGACACAGGTGTTGTTTAAAAAACCAAAGATATAATTATCTGAGATTTGGAGAGTTAGTAATGATTCTCAGAGAGAATGAGAAGCAATTTGGTTGTGCTATGTTAATGTGTAAAGTGATTTATAAGGGGAGCAGTAATGGATGTTGTCACTTCTAAACAAAACAAAGCACTTGTAAAAAACATTGATCNTTTTTTTTTTTTTTGGCTCCAGGACTTAGATGGATGAAGATTGCAATATCAGCAAGTTCAAGTAAGTTGAATTAACACTGTGACTTGCAAACTCTATTCAAAGATGTTTCTCTGACTCTTACATAAACTAGCAAGTTTCCTTTTCGCTTAATAATCTAATTTAAGTCTGATCCCCTCTCTGCCCCAAGGCAAGTGTGCATCCAAATTAAGCAGAGGAAAGTAGGAATTAGGAATATTAATACCATCTAGCTCAAGGTGACAAATACAGGCTAATTTTGTTTTATTCCTTCTTTTTAAAAAGAAACACCGTGCCTTTGCTTAGAGGCAAGTTAGTAGAAGTTTGTTGTTACAAGCCCTGCAATCTAAAAAAGAGTGTTCTGCAGTCATTTCTCTGTTACCTGTGGGTTGGTTATCCAGTTCGTAGCTTAATGTGACAAAAACTTGCCCAGAACTTCTGTAGTGTTTCCTTTAGTGTAACCCACTCTTTGTTTACTGTTAATGTTTCTTTACCATCCAAAGTAGTTTAAATAATGGAAGCAACAATAATTTTAGTAAATGTGATAAAAAAAAGGTAGAATGAATTCTGGGTATTGCAACAATAAGCAATGAACAAATACTCTTCTGAGATAGGGAAGTGAAGTTAATTTAGAAAATTAAACACATTAGTATGCAAAATATATCTACTAGTTTGCCTATTAAGGAAGGTCAAACTTAATGACATTTGCATACTAATCTTTCCTTTTTCAATTAAGCAGAGTCAAAATATACTAGACCAATATCCTGCTCTTTATCTCTTGATCTCAGAGAGAAAATACGTTCTTCGGTTGCTACTACAACCAGGGGAAAATCATGCTTGACTTTACCAGGAAAAGCGTTCAGATGTCTGGGAAGTGTGTGAGGTTAAAAAAGCAAACAATTTATCTGCAGGTTGCAATTGGATATAATCAAGTATGTAGGACACCTGGGCTCTTTTTTGACTAAAAAAAATCACCTTCCTCCACCTCCTTATGAAAAGGATGATGATACACAACTGGCCATTTGGTCTGGGACATTGGTGGGCACAGAAGAGAAATCACTGCAAAGAGCACGGTAAAATGTAAACGGTGTAGGGTATCACACACTAGGTCTTGATCGTGTGTCATGGCACAATTTGAATAGCTAGGAACCATTCCATTGCCTAAAAACTTCAGAATTTTATCCAAGTAACAGTCCAACCGCATTTTTTTCTAGAGACCTGAGTGTCATCCAGTGTAAAAGTGAACAAACCACAGTAATTTCTCTAGCTGTCAAATGGCACTTGAGAAAATTAACCAGAATTAAAAGTACATATTTCCAATTCTGAGTAAATGTGGCTTTAGTTCTCATTTTTCTTTCATAATTGGATCAAGACATGGTGAATGTGTCTGGACGCCTCCATGGTAGAAACAAATTAGTTCCCCTTTTCAGTCTCTTAAGAAGAGGGCCTTACCAAACATTTCCACAATTCCCCAGATCTTTCTATTTATTTACTGAGTCTCTGCAACTATAACAAGGCAAATATGGCTTGCTGAATAGCAAGAATACAAATGGAGAATGAAAACTATGAAAAGCTGCCCTTGGGCACATATAATTCTGCTGCACAAGCTTATTTCTATTTCATCAGTTTAAAGCATTAGAGCTCTACAAGGACATAAGTGAATGCGATTTGGCTTGAAACTAGTGCCACTGCCATGAAGTGACCATTCCAGAGCCTCAGCTGATAGAAAGCAGTGATCACTGGAGATGACTAAATCTGCTCAGGTGCCTCCCTGTGGACATCACAAGCCCCAGACCGACAGAAGCGCTCAGGAATTCTTCTCCAAACAGGGCTGGAAGAGGCCTCAGACTTGATGAAGATCAACTGATACAAAGCAAGTGTTTGAAACATGGATTACAAGTTGTAATAAGTAGTTCAGTGCTTCACAGTTGGCTCAAATCCAGATGCAGCAGAGTGACTGTCAGCTCTTCAGGAGAATACGAAAGATCCAGGAGCTTTAACCAACTCTACCACCATGTACTTCCCTCCATCTTTAATCCAAACATGCCATATCAGATGGGAATGGCCTTTAGAGAGACATCCTTCTCTCAACAGATCCATTGTACCTTACCCAGGTCTTCAACCCTTTTCCCTAAGGTTTCCTTTTCTTTTTTTCTTTCATATTTATATGCTTATTTCTCTCACCTCAAAATCCTAAGCATAATATATTCTCTTATAGCAGGTCCAACAAGTTTTTCCTCTCTCTCTCCTTAATGACACAGTCATCTCAGCTCACTCCACTAAGCTTGTTTTGGCCAGTTTCCATGTAAATGCATTTCCCCTGCATCCCATCCCCGATTTTTTCCCTCTTTTCTGGGGTTCGTATCCAATAAACAACAAAACGCTATGCAAAGCTTTACAAATTCCCATCAACATATCTAGCAGCACTATACTCTACCCTGAACTGATAATAAGAAATAAGTATTGTGACATCCAAAGGCATGAAATAAACTTTCTGCTCAGGAGCTTTAATTAGAAGCTCTCTATGCTCATCTTGCTTTCATGAAATGCATTTTAAATTATTACTACCCATGGTGAAACAGGTGTATCATACAGCAAGATTTCTTTATGACTTCTCATACCCTTCACCATCTTTTTCTTTTTTTTTTTTTTTTTTTTCAAAAAGAATCCAAGTTTTTTGTTTGTTTGCTTGCTTGCTTGTTTGATTTGTTCATTTATCTTTGAGGAGAGGAACAAATAATACTCCTTGCACTGGGAAGGCACTATCTGTTCTAGGCAGCCTCTTAAGTATTCATATTTTTCAGATATGAAAAAAAAAATTCATATAGTTAATAAAAAAAAGGAAATCAGAGGTCAAAAAGCCAAGCATGTGTGATGTTTTAACATTATCTTTCTTTATTGCCTCTGTTTGCAGAGAGAGAACAAATTTACAATGGCTGGTTTTTTAATATAATTAGATTATAGTGTTGGAAGGTTGATGACTCCTGATGCTCAAAGTCCTTGAAAAAGCCCGCAAAAAAAAAAAAAAAAAAAAAAAAAAAAAAAATTGCTGGGAGGGCATCCTCTTCTATTAAAGTAAAACAGAATTTTAATGATGGCTTCACAAGTCCAGAATTTCAGCATGTATTATAAATGCTCTTTAAACAGACTTGATGATGCACTTCAGACCTTGACTTCTATAGTAAGGAGAGCCTATCTCTTGCCCTTGTGTCCTCCATGACTCCAGTTACTTATGGTGATATGTTTGCCTTAACACTTGTCTTCCCTCAAAATCTGCAGAGTCCAGTCCCAAAAACTCCAGCAACTTCTTTTCTTCCTCAACTACCTTCCACCACCCTTTTCAATTAATTCTTATAAGACAGTCAGTTCTGCAGTGCTGTTGACACTGTGTGTGGGAGTCTCATCCAGTAATCACCTGGAGAGGTATGGGTTTATCTCCTTTGTGCACTTCTAAATTTACTATATTTTAATCTCAAGAAATTATGTGAGTGTTTGTGTTTGGACTTCTGATTTATGGGGCTGGCTTTCAGTTTTCTGAAAATATACAGATTCACCTGTCCTGCAGTTTTCACTGTGAAGGGGAAAGAAAGGGTGCCTTGTTCCCTACAAGTCTTAATTCCTTAACATCACCATTGTGAGAGAAAAAAATAGAAGTTATCTACCATCTTGATGGGATTAAATTAACATGGACTCTTGCATTCCATAGGTCTTTCCCCAGTGTGTCATTGAAAAGGCCCCCACTGACCTCATGGGTTCTTTTCACCAAATTAAATCTTGGCTATGGAAATAGATTATTCACAGTGTTGGATCTGATTTGAATTACTTCCTAGAACTTAATTCCTTACCAGTTCCCAGGGAGGCACAGTCATTCAGAGGAACATTCCTTTTCCATGCAAAAATTGCCAGGAGTTTCCTTTCAGAAATCCAGAACCTCCAGTACAGCCCCAAAGACATTTCCTGAGACTGTTCAGTGCTCTGAATTTCCAGAAAAGGTAGTAAACAGGAAAGTTGTGTATAAGTTGCTAATAAATCTTGAGTTCTGCACTTCTGTGCCTTGTAAACAAAATCAAAGAAAAATAAGGATCCTCTTGTCATGACTTAATATAGAACACTGTCACACTGCAGTAAATCATTTATATGTGTAGTGATTAGAACTGATTTAAAATCAGTTCAGACATCTGCTGTAAATAATAAGGCTTTTCAGTGGTTATTATGTCAGCATACATCCTGCAACCTTCCCATTCAATTCCTTTTTCAGGATTGTTTTTAGGGGACCTACAGGAAATTATGTGTATCGGTTGACACTCTCCTTTTGCTTTGCTTCCCTATGGGTCTGAGTCACAGGCTCTTCTACACTGCACACAGGCTCCTGGGCTCCCTGCCTGAACAAGCCAGCAAGTTCCCTTCAGGAAAACATCCAGAAGCTGTTGTCAAGATAAACCTGACTCCAGGCAATTGGAGTTATGGATGTGAACCGCGTTGAATTTTGCTCTCCTTCATCTGAAACAGTCCTTCAACACTCTCCCAGCAAGATTTGTGCATTCAAGTACTTCTCCCACCCACAAACATGCCTGCTATGAATCAAGGAATTCTGTAAAAACAGAGCTCTGGTGAATTACAACACTATGCTCTGACATGAAGGAAACACCTGTAAAAAACCCCACTAGTTCCATCTCAGTGCCCAGCCAAACCATCTTTATTCCTTGTCTCTCCCCACGTTTGGTCCTCCCTTAAATATCTCATAATGTCTTGTACAATCCCCAGCTGTTCTTTGCGTGAATCCCATAACAATCCCATAACATAACATACCCACCCCCCAGTAGCCTCTTCTCAGTTTGTAGGGTGCTCCAGGGTGCTCTTGGATGACTCATGGTGATCGATGTCTTTCTGGACACATGGGCTGACCTTCTTCCAATGGCCCTGGTACCAACAGGGAAGGGGTCTCTTGGCTCTGGCTGGGTGATTGATGCTCCTGTATGGGCCATTTGCCTCCATGCTCCTCTATGATCATGAGGTTGAGCCTTTCATCACACAACCTAACATAATGAGATGTGGTAGAAATATCAGACTTGATGGGACCATATCAACAGCTTGTCAGTCACAAACAAGCAAGTGGAAAACATTTAACGTAAGGATGCCATTTCTTCAGCACACATACAAATCTGGAGTCAACAAATTCCTCAATCTACTATCATACACTGCAAAACTTTTGCGTAGAAAACCAAAACTGACAAGAAAAAATTGTCTGAAGGTGATTCACTGCTCTGTGGCAACTATACTAATAAAACAAACTTGATGTATTTAACCTGGAAGATGTAATAATGAAAATAAGAAACCTATGTCTATCTAATTGCAAGGTGTGTTTTTTAGAGATATTTTTCTCTTTGTTCTTCATCAACGTTTGAAAAAGTGCAGGTAGAACTGTTTTTATTTATTTATTTATTTATTATTGCTGCATTCTGGAATGGAAGCTATTTAAAAAATTATATTAAATGAACAACAGTTTCAACTGCCAAAGTGGTAGGTGGTAGGAAGGGAAAGGTAGGTGTTAGAATAATAATAGAAGAAACATTCTATATATTTCTTTTTTTAATAAATCAATTTAAATTTTAAAAATAAAGCAAAATATGACTTTTGGGGGCTTAAATAAGCACAAAACTCTCTGCTTGGAATGCTATGCTTTATGAGTGCTTATACCTCCATCCAACACTGTGTGACTCTGCCTTGTCACCTGTGACAGCCTGATTACATGAGCTGTCCCCTGGCTCTGCTATGGTGCGATGCAGCCTGTCGCCCAGGGTCATCACAGACTACATGACACTCTTCTTGTCAAAAGTGGAGTGAGATCGATTTTTTGCCCTAAATAAGGAAATAAAAAAAAAAAAAAAAAAAAGAGTAACTGAGCAAGAGCAGATAAAAACAAGAGTAAAAAGAGGCATAACTTTTTTTGCAAACAGAAATTTCTACACTTTGTTCAGCTCTACAAAAAGTCCCTTCTTTTTTAGGATCTAAAAGAAGTATCTTAGAGAAACAAAGATAAGACTGTGGGGTAGCTACATGTATTTTCAGGTTAAAATGTCTTCAGCCTGTCTTCTATCACAGCTGCTTTTAGTGCTCATTAGGGATATGGAAAAGTCTCTGTGGCAGCTAAAAATAAAGATACTCCAGTAATGGAATGAAATGTCACGTGTTTTAAAGTGCTCTGTACATAGCACTGTTAAGTCATAGTTGAGTTTTTACATAAGAACTAGGCAGAAACAGAAACAGCTTTTCTTTGGAATTTCTATGAGCAAGATGTTTTTTTTGAATAAGAAAAAGAAGACTATTTTAGATTTTAAGTACAAAAATAATTATGTAACTTTTTAATCCAGAACTATTGCAATGTTCAAAGCATTATTAATATTAATATAAGACATAAGATAATACGCAATGTCAATAAAATATATAGAGTATACGTTTATATTTTAAAAAAAGAACTAAAAGGTAACAGTTAAAATGAAATATAAATATTTTGACATTGTAGAAATAGCTGATCCAAAATGATTGCCTCTACTGTTTTCTCCTTGCATTTCACTTTTTGTTAAGTTCGTGTAGCTCCATGAAATGTTTGGATTTGATTCAAATTTTCTCTTTTGCTGAAAGTGTTTTCCTGGATGCTTTCCAGGGATGTCAGCACCCCCTTTTGATGGAAAAAGTAGGGATTGTCCATTAGTCAAGTATTTATATATTCAGGTCTGTATCTGCAGAAAGTTCCACTTGGTCCCTGCTCAGGGATCACAGTGTCCTTTATGTCCCTCCCACCATCTGCTCTCTCTTCTCTCACATAACGTACCACCCTGTTGGTGGTCTTTACAGCAGATCACAGATTTTCACACTAAGACAGAAAATCATAGATTCAGAGCTTTTGTTATACTTCCCCCAAATCGTTATGAAGCCCAATTTTCTGAGTCATTGATTAGCAATTTTTAATAACAACTGAAACAGCGAAAAAAGTAACAGAAACAGTTTCACCCCTCAAAATGGAAGATGTTATTTTTGCAAGGGATATCTCTGTCTTTCATCTGTCTACACAGAGAGATGACATGATTTGAAACAATCAAGGCATGTGATTTTCAGATGACTGAAGTAAGGGGAAATCAGTTTCATCCTTACACTTCAGTTTCTAGGTATTTTCTCTGCTGCAGGGACGATAATTTCAATATTGGTGGTGGAGTGTTTTGTGGTTTGGTTTTTTTTTTTTTGTTTGGCAGGGGTGATTTTTTTATTATTATTATTTTGGGGGTTTTTGTAATTTTTTTTTTTTTTTTTTTTAAGGTAAGATGCAATTTTTATTCACTTATAAAGATCCTTCTTTTTCTGGAATGTAAAACTTCATGAACCAATATATTGCATGAAAAACGGAGTGGTTGTGTTGACAGACAGACAAGCGGAATGCAGAGAGGAGTACTTTACTTCTTAACTTTCCAGTTTTATATTGGATTGTTGAAGTTAACAGTATGATTTATTTTAGTATTTCCTTTATGTTTCCTATGCTGAAAGAATATCTTGTGAGCTGTTGAGAGCAAAGGAAAGAAAGTGGCTTTCATCCTATACCAAATCATGAAATCCAGTTTCAGCAGATGGGAAACACCATCTGAAGAATGTAAGTGACCAAGGAGCCTGTGTCTGTTGAGATTTCTAAGAGTTTAAAAAATTTCCATTCCATTTTTTAGTATGTTTTTTCCCTAGAATATCTGCTTCTGGCATTCTTTTTCTGATGGCCTGAGAAATAATAGCGGTTACGTCATCAGCCATGGCTCTGCCCCTGAAAAATAAAGACATAAGGTGAAATCTGCCTACCTCTACTTGAGATGTCTGCTGGGGTCACACCACTGAGCACTGGAGAGACTCATCACACTCTGATCCAGATACGTCAGACCTGTGGATCTACAGCAACTTTGCTTTGAACAATTTGTAAGATTTTTAAGGAAGTTTATATTAATGGAACTTTGTTTCATTCTCTCCTGTTTACTTGAGGGGAAAGGGATCAAAAGTACCCCAATAGGTTAAATTTTCAATAATCACATATAATTTTGCAAAATTAGAACAGAAATCCAATGAAACTCTGTGAACAAGAATTATCCTTATTGGAGGACAAATTTAATAATTCTGCAAGATATTTTGTTGTGTTTTAAGCTTGTCTCAGTCATTTTATTTTACTTTTGATTACTTTATTGTCTGAAAATCTTAAAATGAATAACCAAACACATTTTGAACCTTTTTCCTCAGGGAGTTGGTGATATGTGTTGTAATATAATAAAAACGAGTATCTAATTATGCTTC
>VXBH01005995.1:190182-201558 GCA_013400035.1 Rynchops niger | reverse complement strand
ATTGTTTTTTTTTTTTTTTTTTTTTTTTTTCCCCAAGAAACCTTATGATCTTTGTTGGAATACTTCACAGTTGACCAAAAAGGTCCATAAAATGCTTGAAAAATTGCTATGTGATAAACACTACTTTCCAAACTGGGTATGTCCTTCTCACTATTTTGTTTGTTAGTGTCCCCCACACTGTATTTTATCCTTTGTTTAGAAAGCAAGTCCTGTTGGAGAGGATTCTTCTCATTATCACTGAGTGAGATTCATCTCACTCAGCTATTGAGACCTGAAAGTCTGTGGCTGTTGGAAAGTTGGGCTTTGCCAGAATGGTGATTCAAGTATAGTATCAAACAGAATGTCACAGAGTTGTTGAGTTTGACAGGGATCTCTGGAGATCATTTTGTCCTAACCCACTGGTCTGCTTTGACCAGAGGATCAGCTAAAACAGAATCATGTCCAGTTTGGTTTTCAACATGTCCAAGGATGGAGGCAACCTGTTTCACTGTTCAACCACTCTTACAGTACAGAAGACTTTTCTTATGCTTAAACCAAATTTTCTGTATTTCAGTTTCTGCCCATTAGCTCTTGTCTTCCTGTCACTGGGCACCACTGAGAAGATGCTTGCTCTGTCTTTACTCCCTCCATCAGGTATTTGTACACATTGATAGATCCTCTGAACCTTCTCTTCTCCAGTCTGAACTGTTCCAGCTCTCCTAGCCTGTCCCTGTAGGTCAGATGTTCCCATCTCTTTGTCATCTGTGTGGTCCTTCACTGGACTCGCTCCAGGAATGTCCCTTTCTCTCTTGTACTGGATGCCCAGCACTGGACCCAGCACTCCAGATGTGTCTCCCTAGAGCTGAGCTGAGGGGAAGGATCACTTCCTTTGACCTGCTGGTCACACTTCCCCTAGTACAGCCCAAGATGCTTTTGGCCTTTTCCTACCACAAGAGCACCATTGCAGGCTCATGGTCAGCTCATCATCCACCACAACTCAGAGGTATTTTTCTGCCAAGCTGCTTTCCAACCTGTTGGCCCCTGGACCATCCTTCTGCATGGAGATATTTCTCTTCAAGGATGAAAAGGAAATAGAGAAAGCTCACTTAGATTTAATGCCAAAATTTTAAAACACTGTTAGATGAATCACTGTCATGGCAACAAACCTGCATAGCACCCTAAAACTGGTGTCCTCATTGACACAAGTAAATATTCAGGGTAAGGTGTTGACAGAGATTGAATTGCCTCCAAAAGGTCTTGTTCTTTCTTCTTCTTTTTCTTCCCCCAGAAAAATAGCATGTTTCAATTTGCAGGAAAAATTACATTGGAGACAAGTGACATCTGCTATTTTGTGTCCTCTACAATTCAGTTTGACTCTGAGACATGTAGAATATCTCTGTAACACCTATGTTCTTTAAAAAATGGCTCATCATTACCCAGACAAATGGAATCAAATGGTAAAATATCTGAAATGTTCTTCCCCCTACTCTCTTATGGGCATGCTAGAGATTTAATTTATTGAGAGTTATAAATTAGCCAGTAGGAGCATATGCTGATTTATTATCGTTTTTTAAGAAAATTTGGGGTGGAGAATGAGGTGACATCTACTCAAAAATAACACAAAAAAATATCTAAAAAACAAAACCCCAAATCAACAAAGTACTCTAAACTTCAGAGAACTATGATGTTGCAAATATAAGCTTGCCTGAGGTAAAACCATGAACATATTCCAGTGTTTTTAGAATTTAACTAATTTCTCTAAAGAAAATCCATAGAATGAAAGGATTATGCAAGGCTGTTTATGCAGGTTACATGACCCAGGCCTACTACAGACATTGCTAACTTTTAAGAATAAATTCCTGAAATCAAGTTTGGGGATGACAGAAAATTGAGGGGGTGCAGTCAAGATGCTTAAGGGCTGGGCTCTCTTCCAAAGGGATATGGACAAACTAGAGGAATGGATTGACAAGAACCTCCTGAAATTCAAAAGGACAAAATACATAAAAAAATGCATACATGAAAACAGGACAAGTTCCAACAGGGTATAGGAAGGAACATTTCCCCCATGGGGACAGTCAAGAGGAACAAGTTGCCCAGAGAGGTTTTTGCAGCCTCTCGCCTTGAAGGTTTTCAGGACTGGACTGGATAAAACCCTGAGCAGCCTCATCTAACCCTCTAGTCAATACTACCTTGAGCAGGAGGCTGGACTAGAGACTTAAAGAGGTCGCTTCTCATGAATTATTTTATGACTCTAAATACTGACATTCATACAATTCTTAATGGTGGAATGTATAAACCAAAAGTCATCTGTAAGAAAAAGTATAATTTAGCAGCAATGTGGTTTGTATCTCTATAATTGCATTCATATTTATCAACACAAACATACACACATAAAATATATGTAAAATTTATACACATATGTATAACTATGTATACAGACACAGACATATATATATTTGAATATACTGACCTAATTTTCCTTCAACCTAAATCTGTTTCCTCAAAGCTTGACTCCTCTCTTCCAACAGCTCTGTTTCTGATTTGCCCCATGTCTACGCTAGTTTTGTAAATAATCATCTGGGGGTGCAGTATAAAGATGTGTGCTATACAAGGACTTTGATTCAAATAAGGTTGCTTTTACAAAAATGTGACTTATCTGAAGAGGAAGGTAACCCTGTTGGAAAAAGGTAGGTCCTCACTGTAGTCTCCAGGAAAAATCTTGAAATAAAAAATACTGATTACACACATATCCTGATGGCCATCCTTTTATTCTTCGAACTTTGTTTTGTGCAATCCCTGCATCTTTCTGTATGCCATCTGCCCATTGATCTGCCCGTTTGACATCTGCACAACCCGGCTCCCCACAAGATCCCAGAGTATCACAGTCTCTGGCATGCCTCGGTGGGGCTGGGAGTTACCATCCTTCTATTCAAGGGCATAAAAGACCCAGGTCTTCAAGACTGTTTCTGCATCCAATTCCTCTTGGCTTTAATGTATTCCAACAGGAAGCAAGTGCTTACACACCTTTCGGGGGCTAGAAATAAGCGGTTTGCTAGAAATCAGAGTGAATATGTTTGAAGGTAAAGAAACAATCATTGAACCCACACACAGCCACTAGAATATCCCTTCTCAGTTTCTCAGAATTACCTGAGTCCTAAGAGCAGCCTGATCCAGTCCATTTTACATAACATCAGACTGATTTTTGAGGCTACCATTTGCTTCAAGCTCTTTTGATCTTTGAAGAAAATTGTTCCAGTCTGCAAATTGAATGGATCATCACTGAATTGAAATCTAGGCAGGGACATGAGGCATTGCTGCACTGGCTCCCCCTCACGCTGCCTTCTTAATTTAATGCAACATTTAAAAGCTGACTTAAACATATAAGAAATTACAAGCCTCCTCAGTGCATTGAGCAGAAGGAGCTATTCTGTTTCTGGGGTAGTTTTTTTATCAGAATGGTTCATTACATATGAGCATGTGTGTGCTTAACCCATTTTGCTTTTCAAAGCACCGAGACACACCTCTTTATTGTATTCTTCGTGCTTGAATGAGTTTCACCTTCAGCATGGACTTTCATATTTTCTCTCACTTGATTCAAAGAAAAGCAGAGCACTGTTCCTAGCAACACATACTGCACCAACATTGCATAATGCTAGAAGGTATTGCACAAGACTGGGATGGATACTGTCAAATAATGGTTCTCCTTGTTTTCAGGTGTTTTCTTTGTAGAGTCTGAGCCAACATTTGACACCTTTGGCAAACTGAGTGAGAACTTATTCCTTGAGTGACCCCACTGAAACCAAGGGAACTCTTTGTAGAAGAGGTTCTGCTCCAAGAGAGCAGAGGCAAAGTTCTCTTGACCTGGGAAACTGTACAAGAGCATATCCTGCTGGACAGGATTTGGGGAGACAGATGACTTAAGAAGCTTGGTTGAGGGACAAATCCTTTGTCTACCACTGTTTGATAATGGTATTCTTTGACAGTTTTGGTGTATTCCCATTCAACAGTCTTTAGCTGTGTCCCTGAAATGCTATATCCCATGGGTGTTTGTCTGTGTGTGGACTTGATGCCATTCCCCTCATTCATGTCTGAACATACCTCTCTGTCCTGCAGACAGGTAAAGATATATTTTTTTACATTTCAGGCTAGATTGCACCTTAATTTACTAGGTTAGTTTATTATTACTGTTTTCTCTTACCTTTTGCAGGAAGCCTTCATCCTGGGCTTGGCAAGGAACTGAACTGGGGCTTTACCATGTTTTGAGTGGGGTGGTGGACCAAATGACCTTGAGAGGTCTCTTTAAGCTTAAATTGGTCTATGTTTATGGCTAAAAGCCAGGAATATAAAAGATGTGAATCAAGAGAGTAATTTGTGCCAGGCATTCCTAGGATGGTGCTGTGTGGGTGCTAATGCTCTAATATTTAGACGACGGTGAGTAATGTGCCTATCCCCCAATATGTAGGACATCACTGAATTTAACTGGGCAGAGGTAATAGGAGGGGACAGGGAAAGGAGGGTAGTGGTACAATCCCTGGATACAAGTTTTCTTGCCTTCTGTAGTAAAGCACCTGTTGAATGAGTTCATTTGTGTGAGACCAAGGCCTAAAGCTAGTGCTTTCCATCAGGAAGTACTCGTTATTTGTTGACCAGGTGCATGCTTTGTCATGGTTTGATCACCACAAGACAACAAAGATGGTTGAGACTCAGTTGCCATTTTGCATTTACAGCCTGTTACTCTAGTAAGACTTTTGGTATTAAAACCAGATTGACTTCTTTTCATGTAGGATTCAAGCTAAAAGAGATTTATGGGATTACACCAGGCCTGCCTGGCACCACTGAAATCAAAACAACAGTTAATACCAAAACAGAGTCACTTTTTGAGGCCTCATTAACAATCACCAGTATATTCTTGGAAATATCAGAATGTGTTCTACATTCATGTCTACTACCCTTAGCAATTTGAAATGCATCCCCTGGCACCAATGTCTGTATGTCAGCATCTGTGAATACACTGGCAAAGGTGCACAGAAGAGAAACAGGAAAGCCTTCTCTCCACGAGAGATGAAGCAAACAAATGTAGAAGACAAAACACATTATTGCTTCCCCTTTCAATATATTTTGATCCAAGCTGCCCTACTTCAATTATTAAGCCCCTTTTCCTGATCCCTGTTGGAGCAGGATATTGCTTTAGGTGGACTCTCAGTTCTTATGCACAGAAGAGAATAGCTTGATTTACTTTGCCAGAATTCTTGTTGGTTCCTGACCCCCTTAAACTCTACAAATCTAAAGTAACTCCAATTACTGTGCAGTTACCCTGCATTTGAAGTGGCAAGGGGTGTACAGAACTGGCAAATTTTGTACTGTTCAGTCTCAGGTAAGAATCAAAATTGTGCCACCACAAATTCAATCTTCACTGTGCACTGGGTCCTAAATGCTTGTTATGACAGGTAGGTGATATATTGATAGCAGTGTGAAATAGAATCATAGAATCATAGAATAATTTGGGTTGGAAGGGACCTGTAAAGGTCATCTAGTCCAACCCCCCTGCAATAAACTGGGACATCTTCAACTAGATCAGGTTACTGAGAGCCCCATCCAGTCTGACCTTGACTGTTTCCAGGGATGGTGCATCCACCACCTCTCTGGGCAACCTGGGCCAGTGTTTCACCACCCTCAGCATAAAAAATGTCTTCCTAATATCTAGTCTAAATCTTCCCTCTTTTAGTTTAAAGCCATTAAAAGCCATTAAAGCCCTTGTCTTATCACTACACTCCCTGATCAAAAGTCCCTCTCTAGCTTTTCTGTAGGCCCCCTTTAGGTACTGAAAGGTGGCAATGAGGTCTCCCCAGAGCCTTCTCTTCTCCAGCCTGAACAACCCCAACTCTCTCAGCCTGTTTTCATAGGAGAGGTGCTCCATCCCTCTGATTATTTTTGTGGCCTTCTCTGGACCTGCTCCAACAGATCCATGTCTTTCTTGTGCTCAGGGCTCCAGAGCTAGAAGGAGTACTGCAGGTGGGGTATCACCAGAGCAGAGCAGAGAGGCAGGATCCTCTACCTCGACCTGCTGGACATGTTGCTTTTGATGCAGCCCAGGATGTGGTTGACTTTCTGGGCTGCGAACGCACATTGCTAGCTTATGTCCAGCTTTTCATCTGCCGGTATCCCCAGTCCTTCTCAGCAGGGCTGCTCTCAATCCCTTCATCCCCCAGCCTGTATTGGTATGGGCTGTTATCTCAACTCAGGTGCAAGACCCTGCACTTGGCATTGTTGAACGTTGTGAGGTTTACACAGGCCAACTTCTCGAGCTTGTCCAGGTCTCTCTGGATGGCATCCCATCTCTCAGGCATGTCAACCACACCACTCAGCTTGGTGTCATCTGCAAACTTGCTAAGGATGCACTTGATCATGCTGTCCCTGTCATTGATGCAGATATTAAGCAGTACAGGTCTCAGCATGGACCCCTGAGTGACATCACTTCTCACTGATCTCCATCTATCTTCAGAGACAGCTCTTCAAACTTTATCCTTTTCTTGATGTAGAGAGCAACATGTCCACCCTTCCTTCCTCGCCTGTCCCTTCTGAACAGCCTGCAGCCATCGATAGCTACACTCCAGTCATGGTATGCCTCCTGCGAGGTTTTAGTAGTGGCAACTAGGTTGTAGCTTTCTAGAAGCATGGTGGCTTCCAGCTCCTCCTTTTTGTTGTCCGTGACGTGTGTATTAGTGTAGAGGGAAATAAAAAGGTAAAACCTCTAAGAACTGTATTTGCTCTTCTGTGACCATGATTCCTGCATCCCATGTTTTTCTGCTGGTCGTTGTATCTATTCTATCTTCTTATGAGAAACAAGTGGGACTGGAGGCAAGGATGGTGAGCACCAGGACCCAAATTGGAAGAAAGGATGCAGCTCGGGAATGTACACAAACCCAAGAGATAAGAACTATTTTTGAGTTCCTCAGTTGTAGGCACTGCCTCTGCAAAGAAAGACAAATTGTCTAATCTGTCTCTGCTTCACTTTAACCACGTGCAAAATGGGGAGTGAATATTAATTTTTCAGGAGTGTGGGAGGCCCTGATTCAAATTGGGAAAATAATACATCATAGAGTTAAAAAGAGGTGCTGAACACTAACATATTATTTATGATGATAAAAGGGATACTTCACAGATTCTTATATTTATCTTTTTGTATGTTATGTGGTAAAGTCACTTGCATCGTGTCCTTTATTTGCACCGTAGCCGTAAAAATGTGTGAGCAAGAGTTGTGGGTAATGATGCTCCAAATAAAACCATGCTTGTGAATGTCCTTGGTCTGACACACTGCAAAAACGGATCATGCATTTTAAGGTTTAAATGAGAAATATGAGGTTGAAGAGGGGAACATAAGAAAAAAACAAAAGTGCATGTCTGTGTGCATGTGTCTGCTCTTATAACAGACTGCAGCAGCCTCAAAGCAAAATGGTACCTCGCTCTCCAGAGTTCATAGTAACTTTAGATGTTTAATATACAGAAAACAAATGTTTGACAACTTCAAACTCCATGGATCAGAGCAAGAATGAATATTGTTTTACAGTGATATTTTTAGTCTCAACTAAAATAGCTGAAAGTCAATGCTGGCAGCAGAACATTTTCTTGCAAAAGTGATGGATATAGTGGGGATCGTTACTATCTTTAATTAAAATAGACACTCCCACGCAGCTCCCTCATCTCCCATCAAGACTCCTCTTGAAATTATTATGTATTTATTCTTTTTAAATAGCCAGTGGTTTTTAGAGCTCATTCTTGGACTGATCATCAGTAGGTTTGACCTTGACTTTGAAGGAAACAGGATTTACTGCTAGCAAATTTTATAATTTTCCATTTCAGTTCTTTTCATACAAAAGTTTATTTAGATTTTTCTTTCTGTTTTTCTTTGGTCATCCATGCAGTGTCTTGTTTTGTTCTATTTTATTTTCTTTCTATAATACTCCTATTTTTTTTTCAGTGTCTTCTTTCATTTAATATATGCACTTTGTCAGTGTTTTGTCCGCAGATGAATATTTTACATTTATCTGAATTAGATCCCATTTCTACCTATAGTGTTGATCTTGTATTTAAATCGTTCCTGTTTTTCTTCATCTGGCTACTCCTAATTTCTGAAGCTTTCATCTATTAACTTGAAATATACAATTTTCAATACCATAGTTGTAGTTATTTATAAAAATACCAAAAAACTGCAGACAGAATAGATCTTTCCGTAAATCAGTGACCCAGATTTGCTCTGAGCTGTTTTCAGATGGAGTACATTCACTGTGACAACCCTTAATTTATATTAGGAAAGATGAAAATATAACAAGAAGTGGTACTGGAAGAATTTATAATATTGAAGACTCTTTTCCTCTGTGTTTAGAAGAGCCTTTCATCAAGAACCAAATAGAAAACTCATTTATAGGTCCATAAAAAAAGAATCCTCCACTGAAATTGTGTGCTAGAAACAAAATAAGGACTTCTAATAAAAAAAAAAAAAAAAAATAAAGCATTTTTTAAATCACTACTTCACACTCAACAAATCTGGAAGGTCTAGATTCATCACCTCAAGATCCCTTTCACCACTAAAGCTTATTATTTTCCTCATTTTTTTCTTCCCTTAGCGTATCTTGGCCGCCAACATTTTTCCTGGATTATGGCCTCTCCAAGACTAAGGACTTTAATGTGTAAGGGAAGGTGCAGTTTGGCCTGTCAAGAAGAATGGGGACATGGCAATTCCTGGCAGATGCTATTCTAAACCAAAACATTTCCATTTCCTATTAGCAGCAGGATGTTTCTGATAATTGTATTATTACTGCAATTAGGTTATGGGAAACCAGCTCTCCCAGTTTCACCCATCACTCATTTTTGAAGTATTAATTGCAAAACTTATGGCATGTTCTGCTGGGCACATATTCACATTAGGTTTTGCATCAGTGAGATTTTAACTGCTAAGAGGTTAAAGCTGGACTCGATAACAGTGCTGTGGTTGAACCCGTCTCATTATTTTTGTGACTTGGTTCGTATTTAAGCAGTATGGTCATACAGATAAAATCCCACATTTTAAAAGCAGGACAGAAATATTTCCCCACCTAAGACGTGTGGTCAGTTCCAATTAATTGTCTGTAATGTTCTTCGTTTTTTAGATGAGAGGCGTTATGTAAAATTACCTTATCACTGGTATCAACATTTTTTATGCAGCATACAGTTAATATTTCTGTAGAAATTTCAGGCTGGAATGTGCCACAGGACTGTTAAAATATTTATGTCCAAAGATTCCTTAAGGGCTGCATTTAGGACCTTTCTTGCTTTAAAATCAGCTTGTTTATCTTGAATTCATCCCTATTTCTATATATTCACACATCAGGCCTATTACAGGTGACGGTGTTTTGCTTTAAAACTGAATCTCCATAAAAGAAACAGCATGGAAATATGGCTATCCTCTTCTCAGTCCTTCCTCAGTCCTCTTCTTCTGAGATAGTTTTGAAGAAATTTCACTGATTTAGAGGCTCTTTTCTCTCTGTCATCTTTCAATTTTATATACTGTGAATATTAACTGCTTACTCACATTCAGTAGGAAATACACATAATACGCTGACATGGTTGGGTAGCAGCTTACATTTTCATTGTGGTGAGGACATTTCCAGTTGTTGTTGTTTTTAATAGGACATAACGTAGGCACACTCCATATATGTAAATATTAACATATATACATGTTTATCCCCCAAATCCAGTGGCTTATTCCCAGTTAAATAATTCTGAGGTGTTCCGATTTGAAGACATGGAAAGACAAGAACAGGAGACTTCCCAATAATCCAGCTCAAGCTCTCTTTGTCAGAGCCTTGATACTATATAATTACCTTCAAAAACTTGCCGTGCTTTGTTTTGCATGTAGTTAACCTTTGTTCCTTCTCCTCTTGTTTAGGCTGTTACAAAATCTGGTTGCTCTGAAAACCAAAACCCTTGCAATTTCCATCTTACATGCATTCTTTTTCCATTTCTACCTGTTTTATCCTGACCCTCACTGGCTTTTCATTTATATTGCACTCCTTCTGCTTTCCCCCAGACTATCCCTTCTCAGCCTTCATTTAGCAAGACTGAACACACTGCACTGTTAGACGCGTTCTCACTCCTAAGAGCTTCCTATTCCCCTGACCAACCTGGACATCTTGGCTATTGGTTATTCCAGCTTGGCCTGAAGCTTCAGACTCATAGAATCACAGAATGGTTTGGGTTGGAAGGGACCTTAAAGATCACCTACTTCCAACACCCCTGCCATGGGCAGGGAACTGAATTGAAAAGTCCAGAAGAGCAAGTAAATATCCCTGATTACTGGAATTTCATGCCAATGGTTATATTTCACTGTGGTTTTATCTCCAAATTGTGAGTTTAGTTTTCAATATCATGGGAGCACTTGGCTAAGAATGCCTGGCTAGATTTAGGGGTTGGGTCTGGATTCACAGCTGATGTGTAATAAAGATTAACAATTGCTAAAGAGGGACATTTACCATCATTTTGTTATTTTAATTAAATTATTTGGTGAAGTTATGCTAGGTCCATTCTCTATATGAAAGGATTTTAATGAGGGAAAAGACAGTAAACGCTGCCAAAACCAGAGATCTTTCTTTGTAATTTGTTCAAATCTCAGATCCAGGAACATGAACTGGTATTCTCAGTTGCAGAGGCATTCAGGGCTACTGCAACTCGAGTCTGTCCTGCTTGTTTTCTGGACATCTGTGTAATATGCATAGCAGTTCCAAGAGACATGTTTACTTATTACAAATATGATACTGGCATGTGCTAAAAGACTTTTCTTATTTAGGCATTTGATCTGTTTATTTTACACAAAAAAAATCTTTCTATCAAGATGATATTGGGGAAACATTTTAGTTTTGACCTCTAGAACTGCACACGGAACTTGGAAAACACCTCCCTTAAAACAAAACAAAACAAAACAAACCCTCCAAAAACCCAGCAAAACCCCAACACCTAATGTACTAAAAGAATGAATTCTTCCTCTCAACAGACATGGATCTGCATAAGCAACTTGGTTTGTAATACAGGGATCACGGACTACAGGAGGCAAAGAAAGAGGCAGAAAGAGAAAGTCAGATAGAAAAGCTTCGTGTGCCTCCCAGGAGATGAAACGATTACCAAGGCGTCAAGAAAAAAGTATTGCTATTTCAAGCTGAGGTGTTAAGGTTCAACCGATGGGCAATAAAGACTTTTCTACCCCTGCCCAAGACATAAAAATTACAGGTTTTGGAAACTGCAGGCAAATAATCATAAAATCACAGAATCATTTAGGTTGGAAAAGACCCTTAAGATCATCAAGTCGAACCATAAACCTAACACTGCCAAGACTATCAGTATATATAAATAAAAAGTGTAACATTC
>VXBH01005995.1:175000-190164 GCA_013400035.1 Rynchops niger | reverse complement strand
TTTTTTTTTTTTTTTTTTTTTTTTTTTTTTTTTTTACAGTTCTCTGTTCCCATCTGGCATCCAGAAGTGGAGAGTGTTAGTACAGAGAAGGCAATAAATTGTTAAAAAATCAGTGTTAAGAGTTTTAATCTTATATGTGACAGTTGTGGCCGCAGAAATTATTATCTAGCAAGCCAGTCTGGGCACAGTTAGAATGTAGGTGGGAGTTGCATATCGAATAATTACATTATTAAATCGGGTGTGACATTTTTTTTTCATCCAGTGCTAGACAATTCCAGTCTGCACACCTGCTTGCTCAGGTGTTCTTCTGTAATTAATAGGCAAAAACAGTTCTTTCAGAATGGTTTCAGGACAGTTGTAGACACTGCTTTAAGAAAAGATGAATTGGTCCATATGCTTCACTGTCAGTAAAGGGAACCAAGACCGCTCAGTTTGATTTATATAATCCACATTTTTCATTTTTCTCCTTGAACTGAATTCCAATGATAAAGCAAAATTTCATTTTTACACTCACTTAACTTCCTCAATTAATATTTTCCCATCACTAGGCAGGATTTCTTGTTCCGTATCTCTAGCACTCAAGATGCTGAGATAGTCTCCTGTTTCGGTGTTACATGAGCCTAGATTAAGTAGATATGGAAAGGAGAATTAAAAGGCGTGTTACGTACAGCACAGTACCAATAACACTCTTGTGAAGATTTCTAAATTATTTATTTAAGGATATTTTCCTATGTTATAGGACACTGCATACTGCTTGAATTTATGACACCATAAAATGTCATGTATAGGGTCCAATTTGAATTTTGGAGGTCTGCAGGGCAGAAACCATATTCATGCAGAGATTGAAAAAAAAAAAAAAGTTGTCTCTTTTCCAGTACAACACACCTCAGGCAGACTACTGGTCTTTGCATAATTCTTTTTATTCCCTTTCTTTTTTTTTTTTCCCCCTAAAAAAAGAATCTTAGCAAATCCCGGTTGTATCATGTTAAGTAACACCATTTTATTAGCAGCTTCACGTTCCCATTCTGCTAATGCATTCATTAAAAGATCATCTTTTTCTAGTCAACAGATTACCAATGTAAGCATTAGATGAATTACCAGTACATTTGATGGCTCATCTCTAATGAAAGTGAATAGAGATTTATTGATAAGAATGACAAATGTATTAAAGGAAGAAAAATGAGCAAAATCAATTGTTAACGTGAGTGGCATTTTGCAAAGAGAAAACTGATCTTTCAGAACTGTGCAATGTCTGAATCAAAACTATTTTGAGACATGAAGTTGAGCTGTAATTGCTCTTTTTTAGTTTGAATGCATACATACTTTGGTGTGATAAAAATAAACCAGCTTGAAACATAGTTCTGAATAAAGAAAATGAAAATAAAGAACCCAGGAAGACAAGGTTTTTTCAGGCATAACAAAAAATAGTAAAAGCTTTTTGATTTGCTGAAGTACAGAGTATATAATTTTAATGCTAGAGTAAGAGTCGTGGCAAAGATGAGAGCATGGCTTGACATCTGCAAAAAGGAATAATATATGCACCATGATGGCTGTGAAGTTTGATGACAATGATAATGAAACTGAACAAAAACTGAGAAATGCAAGAGGATGAACAGAGGAAAAGTGGGGTTGGGGAGGAGGCATTCTGTTATGTTAGAATCAAATTAAGATAAGCAGGAAGAAACACAGTGTAAAAGTCATCACATAATTATTCTACAGACACCAGGCATAAATTTTTTGGTGTTTTGCAAGATGAGAAAATTAATCAAAAATTGCTCAGAATCTAAGAACAACTGAAGATGAGAAAATGGCATGATCTTTATTTTCTCCTTTCCTCCTTTTTTTTTTTTCCCCTTTTTCTTGGACATGGTGCATACTCATTTGATCAATTTGTAAATAGTTTGAGTCTTCTTTCAAAAAATTCTGTCAAATAGTTAAATAAAACACCTTCCAAAAGACAACTTGCTCTAAAGATGAAGTGAGCGGGCTAAATGTATCCCTTGGTCATCGGTGACTCTGCATGTAGCTGTCTTTGTCATGGAAACAGTTGGTAAAAGATTTCCTTTGGAGAGAAATCACTGACGACTTAATCAAATATTGAATTAAAATATTTTCCAAGAGCCAAAACAACATTCAAAGTAGCACTTCTAGTGTGCTGCAGTTAAAAATTCTGCCTGTTACATCTTCCATGATTCTGCCTTCTTACAAAGCAGAAAAACTGACTGTGGTAAATTAAAGGACTCGGAGCCTCACTATAATGGTGTTATACACACTGCTGAGAGACAGCAGATACTAGCTCAGCTGAAGCCCTACTAACAAGGCTACATGGCTTTAGGACCAAAGCTGAATCAGCTCAGGCTCCTCCGAGTAAAACTAATTTCTCCTCACTGTTTTGCTTTACCCAGGAACTACCAAAACCATAAGAGAAATAGTGTAGCTTTCATTTTTTTTCTTCTTGGGTGAAATGTGAAGTGTTATTATTGAAGGTATTTCAAGTGATACTGTATCACTGAAAAAAAAAAAAAAAAGAAAAAAACCAACATTTTCCACAGTACGATTTCAGTGAAGGATTTTCAGCTAGCTCCAGTCATTTGGTATCTCTGTTCCACGACTGGGTAAGTATAATCTCCATAAAGAAGGGATGGGAATGCTCGGAAGCAGTCCCCTTTAACACTTAGAGGATCTGATTTACCTACAAGATGACTTGTCTTTATTACATCACCTTTGTGTTTGCACTGGAAGAGAAATTGTGAATGAGACACCCGGTACATGAGTTTTGTCACCCCAGGGAGTGCCAAATGAATACACACTGAAAAAAAAAAAATCAGCTTTGCAGGCAAAGGCTAAGCTGTGTTACAGAGGCGGCAAGTCTTATGTCATTCATGTCACGGAAGTAGCTCACCTTGTGTTGTCTGCTTAAAACATAAGGTTTCCCAAGTATGTATGATGTGGTACAGAACTAATACCCTGGAAAATGGAAAGCTTCCCCCTCCACTTCAGCTGGCACGGTGGCACCACGTCAGAGTGAAAAATATTGCTACAGAAGCAGAAAAAACATCCTGTGGTGATTCTTACCATGATACCAGCGTTAGAGATGTTGACAATTCTTCTGCTCTGTTTAGTTTTTTTTTGTGTGTGTGTGGTTTTGTTTGTTTGTTTGGTTTTTTTTTGTTTTTTTTTTTTTTTCCACAAGCATTAGTCATGATTCTGTAGAAATCATTATCCAGTTAAAGGCAATACTCTCAAGTCTTACTCTTTTTTCTTCCCTTTTTCAAAAATTGGGTGATGAGGAAAAACAAACCCTGTGGCTGCTCTGAGTCAGTGTGGCAGGAACACATGAAATACCTGCCCTACCTTCCTTTCAGATGCCATTTTCCAAGAAGGTTCAGAAAATTTTCTGGTAACTGACAGATACAAAATACCTCTTCTGCATTTCTTCTACTTTGAATCCTATTTGATGACTCCAGTTTACAGAAGGAACAAACTAAAGAAGAAATCTGCAAAAAACAACAAAACAACCACTATCCCAAAACATGAAGGTCATCTCATTCACACCTGAGTGACATTTTTGTTAAGCTTTGAATTAAAATTTGTTTAAATTTTTGTTTGTGACATTTTCCAGGTAGCAAGTAGTCCCTTTTTGATCCACTGGCCCTGTCACTGTTTTTGAATCCTTACAGAGTTTCCATTTATCCTCCTTTCCAGTAGCCTTTGGCCAGCTGTTTTATAAAGGTTAAATTATTTATTAAAATATGTATTTATGCTTAATAAAGGATTTATAAATTTAATCCTAGTTGGAAGAAAAAATGATCTTTTGAAAAATACAGCAAAGCCCCCAAAGTTCTTCACTGTTTGAACTAGAAATCAGGTAGACTTTGCTTGTTTCAGCTGGAGTTTACTTTGAATTTTGGTGTCATACTCAAAACCGGGACAAGCAAATCCAGTGGATATGAAATATCTGCACAAAATGTGCTTCAAATATTCCTCTAATGCCTCTTGACTGAAATGAAGAAGCATTGACTCTGTTAGTCTTGGGAAGGTGTTGGCATTGTGGTTTAACCAACTGGGGATCTGAATTGGGAAATCTGGATGTAATACATCAACATTTTTTCCCTTGACATAAATTAAAATGATAAATGTAACCCCACAGAGAATGAGATTCTCTTAGTATTTCATCGCCATCATCAAAGACTAAGATTGGACTTTCTTTGATCAGTGCTTTTGTGTATCCTTTGTCTTTGTCAAACTTGTGACGTTCTTTAGTCTTGTTGTATACTTCTGTTTTCCCATTGGAACCTTAGGGCAAAACAATAAAAGAAAATCATTAAAAAAGAAACAAAAAAAACCCCAATAATACAGTACATCTTTTCTTGGATGTCTTGCAATACATGAGTGACAAGGGAGAGAAAAACTGGAGTGTGAGAAAGTGCTTTCTTTCGACTATATTGTTGAAAATTATTTATCATTGATCTCTCTCGGGGGTGGAAGGATGCCTGGACAGAATCAAGAGACAGCAAACATCCATCATGTTAAATCTGTTTTCTAATAACCAAGAACATATATATCAGAACCCCATGAAGACATGTGATAGAACATTACTTGAACAATAGAGAATTTAAGAGGATAACTCTGTGGGTTTATCAGTATAGGACTACTAAAGTTGTTCTAAATATTTATTTGTAAACTTTTAGTAATGCCTCTGCCTTCTTTCTTGCTTCCTGCTTCATCTCTAGGTATTTCAAATGCCTTTGTACTCTGCTTCTTGTAATGAACTTCTGAACAACAAAATAGACTATTAAAGACTTTGTTTCCCTTTTTCCTCCTTTTTTTTCCCCCAAGACTTCCCCAGAATGTTACTCCCTGAGGTATTCTGTCTTCTCAATAGATCGTATGAAAACTTAGATTTTCTTTGACCATCAGAGAACTAAATGAGCAAATGAAGTAAAAAATTAAGCACATATTTAAACCGGAAATCTAGCCTAGATCACTTTGAGACCCTTCAGAAGTTCAGATTTAAACTAATAGTTTCAATTTCTGTAACAGAAATAATTAAGTTAAAGAATAGGTTTTCGGTTTATATCAACAGAAAACTATGCCAGTGTGTGCCTGTCAAGAGTTTGGGAATCAAGGTCACTTGGCACAGTACCACATACATCTATGCTGGTTGATTCCCTCAGCTTCCAAAACAGAATGATTTCTTCAAAACTGCTTTTTGGCAATAGCCACTGGAACTCAAGAGCTGGCTCAGGCATTTACTTGACAAGTTAAGCTCTTGATCATCCCCCATTGCCTGTACTTTGTTTTACATTGTGGAGTGGCCTTGAAACTGTGAGCCATCATCCTTGCAGATGAAACTAAATTGTAAGACTCCAAGAGCGCAACTGATGTGCTACCATCACTAAAGGGCAATCCCATCCATGGGACCAGACTAGACTTAATCTGATGCAACATGTCTGCCCCTTCCCCCCCAGGGCAGAGATTAGCTGTAGATTTCCCATCAAAACTATTTTTGTTTACATACCCTCTCCTACTGAGCTGAGCAACTTACTAATATTGATAAAAACATTGATTCTTCATTCTTGTGCCTGGGAATTGTATAAGAGAGTGTTGTTTGTCCCAGGAGGAAGGCATGCCAGGGATCATTCTAGCAGTTGAGTAACACTGACAATCATGTCCCAGCACCAGAAAACAATTTTTACTTGGAGTGATGTAATTATCATATTCTAACTCCTACTACACAGGCAACCATACCTTAAAAAATGAAGAAAAGTTCATCATAGAATAAGAATGAGAATTCAGTCAGCTTTTTAGCTTGTACTGCTCTGAGCAGAAAGTTGTTCCAGCAATTTCCTTCTGTGTTTGTTCAAAACTTTTACACTTCCATCTTAATTTCCAGTTGATGTTAGCATATGGTTCAGAGTTGTCACAAGATAACAGTGAGTCATACCTGAAAGTCACAGTGTCTGGGATTTAGACGAAGTGGAGACGTGTATAGTAGAAGTGTCTGCAGCTAAGCAATTATTCTGGACTCCCTTGAATAAGTGGTGAGAAAGAAGCACTTTCTGGATGCAGTTCATCTGCTCAGGTTTTGGTCACGTGGCAAGAACTATCGGATGTCAGTTATAAATGACTTATAGGTATGAAAATAACATTTGTTCTTTCATTACAATTATAGAGTAGCTGGGTATCGTGATTGTGTTTTTTTCTCCCACAGTGCATGTAAACATTTAATTCCCTGGGTATTTCAGGGTCTGCCCAACTAGTTGTCTGCGTAGAAGAGATAATGGACTGGTTTGAGGCATTGGACAGAACCGAAATTAGGGGATGGACTGAACAACCAACCATTTAATTGAGTGTCAGAGGAGCTCCCCAGGTGGGAATTTCATACCATATAGTTCTGGAGATTCTCCCAGGCACATCCCGCTCAGCCCAGTCCAATTTGTATGCTTAAAAATGTTGATTAATATCCTGAGTAAAGTGACTCATTGATTTCCAAGCAGTTCCTTGCTGCTGAAGTTATTGACTTGCACACAGATATTTGTAAACAAACAATACAAACTTTTCAGTAGATGCAGAAATTATCATGTAGAGTTGTCTTTTATAGGTGGCTAAGAGTTCTAGGAGACCTGGGAGTCCTGGTGGACAACAGGATGACCATGAGCGAGCAATGTGTCCTTGTGGCCATGAAGGCCAATGGCATCCTGGGGTGCCATCCTCCCCTTCTACTCTGCCCTGGTGACGCCACATCTGGAGTATTGTGTCCAGTTCTGGGCTCCCTGGTTCAAGAAGGAAAGGGAACTGCTTGGGGGGGGGTGCAGCAAAGGGCTACCAAGATGATTAGGGGACTGGAACATCTCTCTTATGAAGAAAGGCTGAGGGATTTGGGTCTCTTCAGTCTGGAAAAAATGACGTCTGAGGGGGGATCTTATCAACACTTATAAATACTTAAAGAGTGGGTGTCAGGAGGATGGGGCCAGGCTCTTTTCAGTGGTGCCCGGCGACAGGACAAGAGGTAACAGGCATAAATTTGAACATAGGAAGTTCCACCTAAACATGAGGAGGAACTTCTTTACTTTGAGGGTGGCAGAGCCCTGACACAGGCTGCCCAGAGAGGTGGTGGAGTCTCTTTCTCTGGAGACATTCAAAACCCACCTGGATGCATTCTTGTGCAACCTGCTCTGGGTGAACCTGCTCTGGCAGGGGGTTGGACTAGATGATCTCCAGAGGTCCCTTACAACTGCTACCATTCTGTGATTCTGTGATTCTGTGAGATGTTTTATATGTGGTTAATATTGTCAGTAAAGGTGGATTGTAGACGAGATACACAGGACCACAGGCCTGCTAGTTTATAAGAAGTGAACAGAAGAGTGATTTGGGAAGCCTCACCAGATTCAGCTGAAAGTACTGCTGCAAGGCCTCTTACAACAGAGACCCCTGTGACCATAAGACAGCAACTTATAGTCCAGTTTTAGCAATTTGATTTCACACATGAACATTGACCTGTAAGAAAATCCTAACAAATGTGGTAGGTGTTTTTTTTTTCCATTTTAACAAACATTCAGCCTTTGAGCATATCTACTTTAGGATGAAGGGAGTTTCACTGAAGACTCCATTTTCAGTGGTGCCCAGCAACAGGACAAGAGGTAACAGGCATAAATCTGAACATAGGAAGTTCCACCTAAACATGAGGAGGAACTTCTTTACTTTGAGGGTGGCAGAGCCCTGGCACAGGCACAGCACTGAAGACCCCCATCATAGGGGTTAGAGCTCAGTGGACCACAAAGGGAGAAGTGGGCAGCAAGTACTACTGCTATTACACACCAAGGCACAGTAATGCTACATGTGGGCAGACGGATTCCATTCATATGAAATTTCTTAAGAGCTACCATTTCAAGAAGCAGTGAAAGCACTGATGGAGCAGTCTATATGGGCTCCATGGCCGTGTAGGTTACATAGTGACAAAAGTTCATCCTTATCTTTTGAGTATGTTATATTTCACTTTTGCTATTTGCTTATGAAGCCTATTTTTGGTTCCTTACACCACAGCATATAAAATATAATTTAGTGTGGCCTGGAGGAGTTCTATTAATGTCAACATGCAAGCTGAAAAATCACACACGTTCAGTACTATTTAAAACCGAAATGCCTTCATACAGCTATTGCAAGTGTACTTGGTGGTACTGGTCATGCTGATTAATTGATCTTACTAAATGACAAAGTGGACAAATTTTTCAAACACTAAACACTCTATTTTAATCTCACTGCACCCTTTTTTCAGCTATGAATTTCAATAAAGTAGGATTAAATTGATTTGTAAAAACCATATACAGTTATGTCTTCAGTTCTGAAGTTTCTTGACCTCTGTACTTAAAATACAGTATAATTAGTATATACCAAGCTTCTTCTGGTGATGCAAATCTTTCTGTCAATGTTTTTCTGTGCTTTTTCCAATGATATATAGCAACAGTAAATGAGCATAAATACATTTCACAACATTCTAGGTCTGAAAATTTATTTTGCTTCTCCAGGCTACACATATACCTGATAAAGAAAGATACCAAATGCTTGAGAAATCAGCCCTGAACTGATTGAAGGTCTACCTTGCCAACAGTTATATTTCTTAAACATGTATGAAAATTCCCTGTCTACAACTATCCCCTCCATCTACTTACTGAAGCCATAAAGATCAGTCTCCAAGTCAGCTAGATCTTGGAAATAATGTACTTTAAAATTGATCTAAAATTAAGACAGTGTAAGCTCCCTGAAATCCATTATTATAAACTTAGGGTTTTTGAAGGTTTCAGAATTTTAATTAGTAAAGAAGCTCTTGTGAAAATATGCCTGCGTTAGGTTGTAGGGTTTGCATCATTTAATTCTCTTTTACTGGGATATGCTCTGATACTGGAAAAGTATTATGCAGAGGGATAAGAACTTTCCTTGCAGTGGAGTGAACCAACATGTCCGCAGCATCATGCTCTAATGGGGTGATTAACGACAGTTGGAGTTGTACTGGGAAAGAAGCTACAGACCTGGATTTGCTGTGTGGCTTCTCACTGGAAGATGAGGTAAATTAGGCAGGGACTGTTGTGCTGTGTGGACACCAACTGGTACTGTGGAGGATCCACTGGAGCCAAGGATCCATGGAATTCCACAGGAAATCCCTGAGTCACATATCTGCTGTAAATCCATGCTGTGAACCACTGGACTAGGCTTTGCATCACTAACATCTACCTCTCCTTTCATTAGAGGGTCTTTGCTGTTTTTCAGTGTGTTGTGAAGCAAAAGTCTGCAATCCTGGAACTGTGAAACTGAAGGCACCACAAGATGTCAAGTCGAGCAGAGCTTCTGCTTTTGTAATTAAATCAAAAGATTTCCTCAGTGCTTGAGACCTATTGTGTTTCTTGAAGCATCAGTTTCTGAAATCATGAAATAACGTGAAACAACAACTTTTCCATGGGGAAAACAAAACAAAACAAAACAAAACAAAACAATACAAAACAAAACAAAACCAACAACAACAAAACAAACCCAAAGAACAAAAATTTCAGCCTTTACTGTTGTAGACACAGGTTTGGTAAGTAACAGAATGCAATAAAAAACTCAAGTGTTAACAAGGGAGTATTAAGCAGAGAAATCCCATTATTTATTTACATAAGCTCTCAAAAAATCATTGTTCTTTAAACTTGATACATTTTTAGTGGTTGTGACTGACAAAATGGAAGCTGCTGATAATGAAGTAATGCTTCTGAAGCAGATATAATGCTTCTCATAACTCAGTGATTTATGAACAGTTTGTGCACAGATAAACTTCAAATTGATTCTTTTTCTCCTTGGACAGATGGGCTTGAAGGTAGTATTTGGCTGCTATAATTCAGCATCATTGAGGCATAGCTAAAAGTGAAATTCTTTCTATCCTGGTGGGGGGATAAAACTCACGATATGAAAATATCAACAGAAATAAAACTTAATCTTGAGAAGCCTGTCAATCAAAAAGCCCAAAATATTCAGCTTAATAAATTTGGTTTAAATATATAAAACACGGTAAAAGAGTCTGAAGTGAAATGTAGGAAAATGCAACATTTATGACCCTTTGCTTTTAGCTTTGCTGATAGACTATTTTAGGGTAGCCTCTTTCAGTATCTATGTTATTCACAAGATTTGCAACAACAAAAGGNCTTTCACATTCAAAGAGAGAAGACTACAATGGATGAGTGAGGAAAGCATTTTGGTACAGCAGCTGTTACAGCATATAAAACATTATTAAAGAATTTTGATATATTCCTCAGTTTTTTACAGCCACCCCGATAAATTATGTTATCCCAGTTATTAATTCTCTTAAAATACATGAGCAAGTATATCTCCCACTCACTACAGACACCTAAGGACAGAAGGTCATGTATCACTGCCAGAGGTTCCATGTTTCCACCTCAAAAGATTAAACTTCACATAAATTGGCTTAGGATACTTTTGTTTGCATGGGCTTTTTCTTGATTTGTTTTGCGTGAGGGTTTTTTGGGGCGTTGTTTTTTCCACAGACAACCAAGGGATAGCCTTGTGTGCTCTTCCAGATGAAGTGTGGAAGGCATGTGAGGTGGACAGATAGAGAAACACACACCACATCCTAGACAAACTGTCCAACAAACCATTGGCAAAAACAATAGAGGGAAAGGAGATGTCCTCTGTCCCATCTTACACCAATAGGCACTAGGCTTGTGACAGCAAAAGGGTCTGTGTCTTGTGCACATAGTGATTGTTTTTTTTAAATCTCTTCCTAAGATGCACAAACTTCTGAAGTAGAGCACATCAACCTTTTAAAGACCTATGTGGAAGTCCCTTCATCTCCCTGTGCCTGTGGGTCCTCTGTCTCATGGAAGTGTTGATATATGTGGTAGCAGATATAAGACCTTCAGATTCTGTAGCAATATAGTCCTTTCTTTGATTGTGAGATAGATCCATTATGTACTAATGGATATCTATTGACTAATCCATTATTAGACCATTAATTGATCAAGTAGTCCATTATCCTTTAATTTACATGAAAGGATCATGAAACTCTTCACATGAAGCTTTAGGCTTTCATTGCATGTCCCTTGAGGGAACTGATGGGTTTTGTCATGAAGGTCTGGCATGTATCAGATCTGGGAGTTTCTCCCCATTACTTCAGATTATTTTTAAGGAGAATTGATTCTTTTGGAAGAACTAATTTTTTGCCAGTAATAGAACAAGAAGTATATTTTACATATCACTCTGATATAAATCAATGCCACCACAGCAGACCATTGCAAAGGAATCAATGTCAGCAACGACTCCAGAATGTACTAATGCAACAACTTTTCAGTGTCTGTCAGGCAAAGTTTAAAAGAAAAGGCTGAGCTGGCAGGCAGATTAAACATGGATGAATTTACCTTGGCAATCTTGATTTACCTGAGACCTCAAAGGAGCTTGCTCCAGTTGGTATCTGAACTCCGGAGTACTTTAGTTTTCATTTTCTACAGGGGTTGTTTTGACTGCTACCACACACCTCTGATGAGCTAACTAGGCACTATACACTGAACTGTGAAATAATTTTCCTGACTTTTGTTTCTAATTGACTTCTGGGACAAAGAAGGACATGTTTAGTGTTGCCAGTTCAGGCTTGGAGCTCTGCCCTCCTCTAGAAGCTTTCCCTTAATCTTGCCTTCATATACCCTCACAAGTCCTCAGCACGAAAATATTTACTCCCTAACTCCACAGCAGTATTATGAATTTAATTAGCTGCAACATTTGCCAAGTGCTTTGAAAATGAATAGTGGAATATAAATTTCATGCGTTATTAATATTGCAGTTCTTTCTTTGCTGTGTTGTAGGACTCAAATTAAATCTTGCTGCCCCTGTGTGTTTCTAGAAAAAAATTCCCCCTACAAGTGCATGCAAGTGTTTTTACATGGTTTGTTAGAAACTGATGAGATTAATAGAGGAATTAGTGCTCCTCCCATCAAGCAGTTGAACTGAACACAGTTTTGAAAAGGGCTCTTTGAAAAGAAAGAGAATCATCAACACAGACATTTAAGTATTATACATAGTATTGTTGTCGTAAAAATTGGATGTCCTAACCTGTGGGTGATATGGAATCAATTAAAGCAAACAAGAAACTGTAACATGCATGAAACTGTAGAATACAAAGTGTGCATCCTCATGGTAATTAAATATTGTTATTTAACATGCACTATTTTAACAGGCTTCATTCTCTTTCATCCCCAGAGCTGGAAAACATGTTTCAAAAACTGATGACTCAGAGAAGTAAAAATTTATCTTCCTGCAAGAACATCTAATAGAATTGAACTGCCAGCCAGTTTACCTTCCTTTCTTCTAGGGTATAGACAACATCCTCATCTACAGCTTAAAATAAAGAAACCACAGAGAAAATTTCTTCAACAAAAATACCCATAGTATAGTATATACCCATTTGCAGGCAATGGCAATACTGCTATTACATTTTTCAACATTAAATAGCACAAGAGATGATTACAATGTTTGCTGAAGTGTAGAAGGTGTGGTAGACGATATCTTTGCTCATTTATAGGATCTCGAAATTTCAGACTCTCAAAGTCCCACTGAAGTACCAAGGAAGTTGTATTCTAGGGTCCTTCGAAACTCCTAGAGCCACACTTGACTTCACTTATGTTTTCACAGAATCACAGAATGGTTCAGGTTGCAAGGGACCTTAAAGATCATCTAGTTCCAACTCCCCTGCCATGGGCAGGGACACCTCCCATTAGACCGGGCTGCTCAAAGCTTCATCCATCCAGCCTGGCCTTGAACACCTCCAGGGATGGGATATTGACAACTTCCTTGGGCAACTGTGGAGGAGTGGCTGAGTGAGAAGGGCCATGATTTGATTGCGATGAACAATCCAGCCTTTGATATGAGCCTAAAGGAGAAGCCTTGGCTACAGGCCCGAGTGTGACAGTGAATTCTCCTTGAAGCTCTTCCAGAAGCAGAAAACAGGATGGTAAACAAGATAAGCAGAGTTACATCTGGGAAAAGAGGAAGAGGTTGTGTTGCATAGCGGGGGGTGGACATAAGATGTGTACCAATGAACTAATTGCTTTAATCATATAAACATAGGTTGTAAACCAATCACATAGCTGTTGCTAACGCGTGCTCGACAAGTTGTAACCAACGAATAAAGAGAATCGCCTGCATGCTTGTCGTGTGGACAGTGTGTAAAACTATAAAACCTGTCAGATTGTAGCAAAAAAGGTCGCCCTTTCTTAACCCGTTACTTGGTGCATGAGCTCTTCTGTCCGTCCCGACAGCGACAGGCAACCTGTTCCAGTGCCTCACCACCCTTACAGTAAAGAATTTCTTCCTGATATTCAGTCTAAATCCACCCTCTTTCAGTTTGAGGTCATTATTTTGTGTCCTATCGTTACGCTCCCTGATAAAGAGTCCCTCCCCACTTTTCAAAGGATGGCAGTTTTAACTGTCGTCCTTTGAAAAGTGCATAATAGGATCACAGATATGAAGTAAAATGGCTTGGTAACGTATTGCAGGAGGAGCCAGCAGCGTGTATTTGTATTGGTCCTTTCTAGTGCATTACTGAAGGATGTAGAGAGAAGTACCTGCTCAGCAGAAATATACTCACCTTCTGTGATCAGTGAATATCACATCCATGGGTGAAAAATCCTCTCTGTGTAGCTCTCAAGATAAGCTAAGTTCAATAAAACCCAAAAGCTGGAACAGAAAGGCTCACCTAGATCAGTTTGGGTGTAGGTAACAGTATTGACGTTTCTAGGACCTGGCCATGCCAATTCCTGGGGAAGTAGTCTCATCACTTTACTACTAAGTAAAAATTAAAGCTTGTTCTGACACAAACTTTTTGGGGTTTTTTTAATGTCTATCTTCAGCAGAGAGGTCTGCCTACCAAGGTCCCTCTTGGACGTCATTCAGACTCGTTTAATTCTTCCCTTCTTACACACAAAAATCCCTTTGAATGTCAATGTGATGTCTTTGGTGGCCCTACTAGAGCAGATGTCAAAGGTTTAAGCAAAGGATTGCTTCACACAGTTTATCTTGATCTTCCCCAGTTACCTTGGCACTGCTAGTACATTGTATTGGTTTTCTCACTATAGAGAATAATTTTTCTTTTTTTTTTTTTTTTTTTTTTTTTTTTTAGTTTTCATTTTCTTCTTTGTACAAGTAACCTGTGCTGACAATAAACAAATCTCTAACAAAGGTGTATTCTAGGAGACCTCAAGTTGATTTTCTAACACACTGAGGTACAAACTGAGAACCTTTGAAGTTCTCATTCTCCAGTTACTTATACACAGGGTTTCTTAGCAAAAGGCTGCTCAAGTGTTCTCTTCTTTTATTTGTAATTTACTTATACTGAGTCCGCAGATACTTAGCAGAGACACAGACTAGGGACAGTTTTTCTTGCAAAAGAAATTGCAGGGCTGTGTAATGCTTTTAACATATGTGATAATCAGATCACCAGCAATATGAGGCAAAAAGTCCTTGGAGATAATTAGTGTTTTTCATGGTCCAGCATATCAGATTTATACACCTAGTGCAAATGTTTGAATCCAGTGCACGGCAATGGGTTCGCCTCCTGGCAGAACAGGAACATCAGACAACCTACGCACATACAGAAATTAATAACTTGGCCATATTTCCTCAGAAGTAAAAAAAAACCCAGCAGACAAGGATTAGGTACATGATAGTGTCTGTCATAAAAAATGTTACTGGGACTGAAAACTTCTGTAGACCAAAACATATGAGCTATATGGCATGTTAACAACTGCGGGGAGGGGGAAGAAACTTGGAAACCGTTGCAAAGGGGAAGAATAATGAACTGATACAAGCCTGACGTTATGAAACAGAATGACAAAAAAGAGCAACTCCCACATTCCTATGTAGGTGTTGACGTTTTGAAGACAAAGGTGGAAAGTTCACAAGAATGGACCCAAACTGAAACATATTGGTCCCTATTTTTTCAATACCTTACCGTATTTCTGTAAGGAAAATCTATGCGAAGATGAGGAAATCCTAACAATTGCAGTCATATTTATAACATGGACAAATCATTTCAGCCCTGCATAAGGGAGTAATCACCGTTTAAAGTTTCATATTCCGCTTTTGGAGTAAGAAGTCATAGGAAAAGTAAGTTCTGAGCAGTACTT